>ML791235.1:62977-90131 GCA_009831015.1 Picea engelmannii
CACCCACATCTTTGAATGAAAAAGGCGCTCCCCCTCTTCTGGATCTGTTGGTTCTTCTGGTTGAATTGTTGCAGTCATGACAATAGTAGTGGGGTCTACGTCGATGATCTGTCTTTTACCAGTATTTTCATAATCAGATTCTGAATCGGGGTTCGGATCCTTGTCTTTGATCTCGTCCGCCAATGACTGTTTTGAGTGACATTCATTAGTGTTGTGCTAGGGGCTTTTGTGGAAATCACACCATTTTTCGATGTCCTTCTTTGTCTTCCCGTGACCCTTCTTTTCCTGTGGCTTGGAATAGTTTTCGGGAGACTGTTTGTGAGGGATGTCTTTGTCTTACTTTGGTTATTTTGGATTTTCAGACCCGAACTCCCATTTGTTCTGGTGCTTAAATTTCTTCTCGATTTTAACAACATATCGATAGGCAGCACCGAGTGAGGAGATGTCCAAAAAATCCATTTCAGTTTGGATGTATATGTGTAGAGCCCCACGGTATTTCAGAACCAAATGTCGTTCAGTGTCTTTGATACCCAGCTTGGTGCGCAAGGTATGGAAGCTATTGGTGAACTCTGGAACTGATTGGCCTCTCTCTTGCCGTAGTGTGGTCCATCTCATATACTGGTCCTCATAGATTCCAACAGGGTAGTACTGTTCCTTTACCGCATCCATAAAAAAATCTCAAGTGGGCTCGGCTCTGTATATTCCATATTCCTCTATGGAACTCTTCTCCCTGTAAGTTTCCCACCAATGTTTGACATGGGGGAGAGCCTTAAGGAGTGCGAAGGTGATTTTTTCCTTGTCGGAAAAATTATGAACAGAGAAATAACCTTATAGTAGATTTAACCATTTATCTAGGGCTTCTGCATCTATCTGTCCTTCAAATATAGGAATATCAAAATTAACTTGTAGCTTGAAAGGCAAGGTGCCTCCAAAGTGGCCCCTTGATGAAGATGCGCCTGATGCTATCGACATGCATTGAAGGATGTGGGCAAAATTCTCCATCATTTCGTCCCTCTGTCGCGTGAGAGCTTGCTCAAGAAACAGATTGATAGGATCGTCTGCTCCGTTGTTTTTCTTTTCTTTCGCCATTGAGGGTTTCTTGGGTGTGCGAGAGCGATTTTCTTCAAGAGAGACAAGCTCGAGACCCAACTTTCTATACTCGAACCTCGTCGGGGACATGCACTAAAAAAACGATCAAGAGCAGCCTGCTCTGATACCACTGATCCGGATTTATGTTCGACACGAAATGAGATCGAAGATATAATAAAGAAATGCACAGAGATATTGCAGATATTCAATAATATAACATAAATGTATCAGAGATGCAACCATAAACACAGATATACAGTAATACACGATTTGTATTAATCATAGAAATGTATAGAGACTGTAAAAATACAGAGTGAAAGACTTGCTCGAATGGTGGTAGCTTATCTCTGAGAAGAGATGTGACGGCTACTCGCATTCGCAAGAATATGATTACAATGAGGCTCTGAAGGCCCTTTTACAATAAACGGGAATGCCAAAAGTCCTAGAAATCCAAAAACCTAACCCTAGGAGATGAAGTGCCAAAAGTCATGTTGGCCCCATTTGGGTAAGTTGGTGCATCAACTTCCCGGGGTCGTAACTTTTGCATATGATCTTCGTTTTAGGCGTATGATAGCTCGTTGGAAATATCTATTCGAGGCCTACAACGCTTGAGACAAAATAGCATTGTTAAATGTTATTTTGCGAGAGTAAAATACCCAATAAAACATCATTTAGGGCCTCAAAATGGCCCCGGAAGTTCAAGACCCGAAAAAACTGCCAAAAATAGTAAATTACCAAAATTGCCAGAAATATGTTTTGGGCCAGTTGGAGAAGGTGGGTGGCCACCGATATCCACCTGGATCAATCTTACAACTCACTAAGTCCCATCAAACAACCTCTTTTGTTTTGGGTAAAAATTGTGTATTTTTGTTTAAGATTTATTTCCTTGAGGAAAAACAAGCAAAGCTGGATTGCTGGAAGGTGATCAATAGAGCAAAGAATGCACCTTTAAGATTCCCAGATAAGGACACAACGATTTCTTTGTTAAAAAAATCTTGAAAACAAAAGCAAATTACACAATGTAAATTAATTTTAATTACATGGTTGTTTATGAAATACAAGGATATCCTCCTTGCCCCTGCCCTTACTCTACAGTGTACAAATGCACCTCAAACACTGTCAAAGGAAATAGTGATAAGGTGCATTTGGATCTCCTCACATAAGCAAATGCCTGCAATTTCATTAACTTGTATCTATATAACTATTTCACATACACCACTTATGGGCCCGAGGTTTTGACAAATAATCGAGAGGCTTGTCTTAAGCTTAATGAAATGAAGCACTTTAAAAAACTTGAAAAACCTACGAAATAACTTAATCACCCACTGCCCTGCATTAAAACCTACAAATCACATGGTGTAATATAATTAAATAAATCGATCGCTAATTAGACATACCCTTTGATCTAGTTTCAATCTCATGGAAATATCTTAAATTCATGATGAAAGGTGAGATGCACTCATGACAATGACAACAACTTAATGACAAAAAATTGAAATCCCAAAATCCATTCCGTGCAAGAATTATGTATTCAATCTTAGATCATTGATGCATACCATTATGCCTTACTAATTAAAAAGAAAGATTCCTCCCCCATATGGGTTGTTTTTCTATACTATTTCTCGCAAGCAGACAATGGTCTCTGGTCATAAAGCCATTGTGACATGATTACTTGTATGTGATATCATATCCTTTTGTATAATGATAGGGCTTGGTAGTAGGATTGTGGGTGCAGCAAAATTGGGTACAATAGCCCAGTGGGTAGCCCTCATAGTTGTTGTGTGTATACAAATATTGGCTAGAAATTCATACAACTTTCCTTTGTATTCTTCCAATTTGAAGCAAACATTGATACAATGAGGTACAACTACCCAACTTCTTTATACTCAAAATATCTCAATAAACATCCACATCATTATGAAATCAAAATTTATTGTAAATACTTTTCTTTACATAAAATTTATAGGATAAATAATTTTCTTATAACTATATTGGTTGATTTACCTTAAGTCTTTTAGAAACATTATAAATCTCCGAAAAAAAACTATTTTTTTGTTAATTTATTATGATTAAATAAAATAAATAATATATTAAAACTAATTAAAATCTATATTCTTAATTATTATTTTACTAAAATTACTTCTTCACCCATGCTTCCATATAACATTAATGTAATAGTTTATATTTTATAAATTTATGAGAGTGGTTACTTCTTCACCATGCTTCCATATAACATTAGTGTAATAGTTTATATTTTATAAATTTATGAGAGTGGGTAAATTTATTAGGATTGGGTTTTCAAATATATTTTTATAAAATGTATTGAAAAATAATAAATAATAAAACGATATGAGTGCCCTTTTCCTTTACGTGAGATCCGTGCGATAAGCATATGAGAATAATTGCATGCGCATTGCTTTTACATACTTTTAAAAGTAAAGTCAGTAAGGATACGAGACTCCAACACGTCTGGATGTGTAATGTGCAGAATGAGAAAGTAAACGTATTGAACTCTTCTGCTTCGCGGAACATTCTGTTCTGCACAAACGACAGAGTGTAAGAAAGAAAGTGGAAGAAGAAATGCATCGTGTAACGTAACGACGGGCGGTTAGTTTTGCAGTACATATCAATCTCAATCACTGAACTGGACAATCTGCACCGTCAATCAGATCGCGCATCTAGTTAGTTGTGGACGAAACCAATGGAAATCCTCTCATTCATTTAAAAATTCTGAGCTGCTCTCCACTAAAAAAGAATACCTCATGAGACGGATTTTACTCGGATCCACAAGCATCGGTCTCGGATGTGTAGTCTTCGACCAGATGCAACAAACATAAAACCTTCATCATATGCACCAGTTCAAGTTCAATAAATTAAATAACTCTATTTAACAAATATAAAATCCATTTCCTATCAACCAGTTCAATAAATTAAATAAATCTAATGAAATAAAATATAATTTGAAGCTTTATTATGCATACTGAAATGAGTGAAAGTAAAATTAAAAGTCTGCAATCCCATTAACGGCCAGAGCATGTCATTTTTATTTCATTTTCAACTGAGTAGGCTAATTATGTAATAATCTTTTTTAATCTTGTTGGAATTTGAGGATTAAACAAGATGAAACTCCAATTGATCTTGAACTTTCATTAACTTTTTCAGCATTTCAGAATGTGCGAAAAACCAGGTCAATAATGATTTACTAAGTGTGGGACTTGGATCATGTAAAAATCAGGTTGCTTCTACAATTTTGCCCAAATTCAAATTTATTTATTTGAAAATGAAATCTCTTTATTACGAAATTAGGTTATTGAACTTTTTATAAGTTAATAAACGACAATAAGTAAATTATTGTTTCAAGTATTACAGCCCGAAATGCATACCAAATTCAAATTTGGTAGGGGTATTTATCAGAAAATGAAATCTCTTTATTACAAAATTAGCCTATTCATTTTTTTTATAACTTAACAAATCAAAGTAAATCAATTAATGTTTCAAGTTGTGGCATGACAGCCCAAAATAAATACCAAATTAAAATTTGGTAGATGCATTATCAACATCTCATTTCATAAATTAGGGAAAGCTATGAATGTTTTTCACAATGTTGCAACTTTGTTTGAATTTTTAAAAATAGCTCAAAGATTTCAGTTAGTATCAACATAATCTAATTTGAATCCAATTTGATCAACGACATATATTAATCATGGGTGTGTGCAAAAAGTTGTGGATGAAAAATGGTTTTGGGCAAACTAAATTCCAGGTAGGCCTATTCTCAAGAACATGTGCTTGTTCGTGTTCTCTTGAGAAATAAGCATTCCTAAAAATAACTTAGGAAGAACACGTGCTTGTTCGTGTTCTCTTGAGAAATACGCATTCCTTATCAATACGCATACCTAAAAAAAAAAACTTTAATTAAAATAATGTGTAAGTTTTAGTAACACATGAGCGTGGGTTCCTCTTAACAAAAAATATCCTTTTGTTTCGCCCCCTCTCTCTTCCCCCTTTTTGTTCCCCCCGTTTGGCTCCCTCTCTCTATCTTTTTCTTCTCTCTCCAACCGTTCTCTCCCTCTATCTTGCTTGTTATATCCCTTTTTCTCTCCCCCTCTATCTTGCTTGTTATATCCCTCTCTCTCTTCCCCTCTCCCTTTGTCTCCTCAAAATTATGAAAGGATTCATCACTTTGGTAGGTCTATGTATCTCTTGTTGCAACCCAATACAAACAAAAGAAATTCCTTCTATACAAACAAAAAAATTTCTTCTAAAAAATTTTCTTCTATGAACAACGTCTTCGAATCTGGACTCTATCCATGACTAAAAAAGTACCTTGAACGAAGTTAGAATGGAGACAAAGTCAAATACAAGTTTGGTAATGATAATTTTAACCTAGTGTTTTTTAAATTATATGTTTCCAATTAAAAATTCATTTTATGAAATGTGGAAGGAAAGGATCTATTTGTGAGTCATAAAGCCTTCAGAAAATGAAAGACAAAAAATAGAATTTGTATGAGATAGGACCTATAAATTAGTGTAGCTTTGACTCATCATACTAAAAAGAAAGTGGATAAATTGAAGGTTCAACATAAGGATTAGGTTGAGAATATAGATAAAGTTGTTAGACCTTGAGAACGATTATGGTTTAAATGAAACGTATATGGCTTAAGATATGAGAAGGATCGTCATAACCTTTTTAATATTCATGATTATTGTAAACCACTTACATTTGTGAGTGGTGGTTTTTTGGTTAATGTTGATAGGAAGGAAGAAATTGATAAGGAATATGTACATGATGTTGATCATGATGCTAATAAAGATGTTTAGGATATTGATGATAATACATGTATTCAGGATTTGTTGGTTGATGATTCCGAGTTGGACGAAGAACTTGTATTGTGTCGACATTGTCACCAAGTTGGCCATGTTGAGTTAAATTGTTTTGATCTCCACCCATGTGTTTTTTGTGGGAAGAAAAATCATTTATCAAAAATATGTTGGAAGCAAATCAAGATTCACATGAAACTGAGAAATTTTTAATGGTTAGGGACTTGGTGTTGGAGTTTGGAAGCTAAGTTATTGAAATGATATTATCGATGAGTCTACACACACGTACAACCATACTTGATTGGAGATATTTTTATAGTTGACAGACATGGATTTTTTTCGGGATTGGATGATATAGGGCATGATCAGGGCTCACTTGATGTAGTCTTATGAGTTGAAGATCGAGTCTCAAGACTTCACTTCAAGATGGTTTGATTACCCTTTTCACTTTCAAATGGGGTATATATCATTATCTAGACTTCTCAATTTTCAATCGACATATGTCAAACTTCAAGTTTCGAAGTTTAATTTGCAAGATTGTAGTTTATGATGATTGATTATGGATTCAAGATTGAGGGTTGCAGATGAGTTTATGATTTCAGGATGATGGATGATCGAGGATTATTTCACGACATGATATTTGAGCACTACATCTTTGATTTGAGATATCACAACTTTTCTTTTACTTCTAAGCTGTAAAAATCTACAAAAGGAGAATGGTGAATTGTCGAAAATTGCATTTTATCGACTTTTTTAAAGATTTCAAATACATTATGCTCAAAATCCATCTTGAGCTATCACAACTTTTCTTTTCCTTCAAACTTTAAAAGAGAATGGAGAATGGTTGGAAATTGCATTCTATCAGTATTTTCAAGCTTTCAAATACATTATACTCCAACTCCATCTTGCCTTCTTCTCTCTATATATAATATGCAACCATTTTCTCTAATTTTGCATGTTATAAACTCCATCTCTACATCACACAAACATAACCATTATTAAACATAGATTAATTCTCATGGGATCTACAATTTGATTCTTTATTATCCTGCTTCTGCACTACATCTTTCAATTGAGCTAGAACAACAATTTTTTCCCCTACTAAGCCATAAAAAAACTAAGGAGAATTAGAATGGCAGGAAATCCCATTTTATTGACCTTTCTAAGCTTTAAAATACATTGCACTAAAAATTACACTTACATCATCTACTATATACCATCAAACACCATGTTTTCTATTTCAAACAAATAAATTGATATTTTACGTTAATCATCCAAACAAAAATAATAAAAGAGATTGATTTGTTGTAACAGTGGCAACAAATTTGACGTTTGAGTATCTATGCGAGAGTTCAATCGGCCCATAATCTCATGATTCGAGTATCTGTGTGGGAGTTTAATGAGAAACTGAACAAATGTAATATTTATGTGTGTAACCTACAGAGGTGTATAGAAAGTTTTAAGCCTATTTTGTATCTCCGAGATTGAGAAATAAAATGTCATCCCATTTCCCATATCTAATTCTGTGTGATTTACTCTCTGAATTGTATGTTTGACTATTTCTCTTTGTTGCATTAATTTTGAGTAATTACTCAACAAATGGTATTAGAACCCAAGGAGAAGTCACTGATAATTCATTCAAAGTGAAGGAGAGTCCATTCGTTTATCATTCACATTCATAGGAGCTCCGAAGGAAATCATTTGGCATTTTGTTCGTGACGGAGAAAGAGTCGAGAACATTTGTAGTCCTTGCATTGTGTGAAGTAGGTCCCAAAGAATGATGAAAGTCTTGAGTGCTAAGTTCAAGGTGGAAATTTTTTATGAAAAAAGTAACTTCGAATTGTGGAAGTTGAAGATCTGGGATTTGTTGTTGCAATAAGGATTGTTCAAATAATTAATGAGAAAGATAAAAAGACCAGAGGGTAAGAAAGACGAGGAATGGGAAGATCTAGATTTGAGATCTTTCAGTACTATGCTTTTCATCCTTGTAGATGAATTTTTTGTTTAGTATCATTGGAGAGAAGACAATAGGAGGTTTATGGAGCAGAATATAAATCCTTTACATGACAAAGTCCCCCAAAAACTGAATCTACTTGAAGAGGTAATACAAATGAAATAATGTACCAAAATTGTTGATCATTTAAATGAATTTAATACTTTATTATGTCAGTTAACTAGTATGGATGTAAAAATCTATGAGGAATATAAGGTAGTGACGTTGTTGTGTTCGTTTCTAGATTTGTGGAATCATCTAGTCAATCCTATTAGTTTTAGCACAACAAACACCCTTGCGTTTGACTATGTTGTGGGAGATTTGTTGTCTAAAGAGATTAGGAAGAAATCTAGTATAGAAACCTCCACACCAAAAGCATTGGTGGTTAGAGGGGAATCAATACATACATCCAAATCCAAGTCAAAGGGAAATCTGAGATGTTGGTATTGTGGTAAATCAGATCATCTCAAAAAAAAAATGGGAGAGAAGAGAATACAAAGAATACTTAGGTAATGAAGCAAATCTAGTTGAATCAAGTTCAAGTATGGTTGATGAATTTTTCTCTTTTTGTAGTATCTCACAATATCAATAAGAATGGTTGTTAAATTTTGGTGTTTACCATCACATGTGTTAAAATAGAAGTTGGTTTTATTCTTCCCAATCTATAGATGACGGTGTTGTCATGATTGGAAATGATATTTATTGTAAAATTTTTAGGATTGGAAGAATTAATATTAATATGTTTGATGGGATTGTAATAACATGAATGGATGTTAGAGACGTACTTGAACTTAAAAAGAATTTAATTTCTTTGGGATTCTTGGATACTGGAGGTTACAAGATTACATGGCAAGGTGGAGAATTGAAAGTGTGCATGAGAATATTTGCAGTTGTCAAGGCTACAAATATTGGAAACCTTTACAAACTCGAAGGAAGGACCGATCCAAAATGGATCAAGGAACCAAAATTGGTCCAGGAAGGCCTAAAAATAAAAGTTCTCATAATCGCTTTAAAACGGGCATATGTGTAGGCCTCGTTGTTACGAACCCAACACAACTTGAATGGGCTCAAACAAACACCATATGCGAAAGATATCACATTCTGTTCATTTTGCCAAACATGCAAAAATATTGTTGACTGTACAGTTCGTATAGTGTTGACATGGAAGATGACCATACAGTCTATAAGACCGTATAGGTGACATGGAAGTGATGCATTAGCATGATGTCTGGGAAGTTGATGGCTGATAGGCTGACACGTCATATTGTGACATGTGGCACCACTGCAAGGGTGACACGTGGCACGTCTGTACAACTTAGTTGGCATGGGATGACGTGGCAAGGTAGAGACATGGATGAAGTGGAAGATGACAAGTCTCAGTTGCATGGAAAAATTATAGGGTGTCACGTGTCGCAGCCATGGGCTCCCATGTGGCACCCCTCCATTGGTTGGCATATGGAAATAGTTTATGTGAATCCACGGGAGTCGAACCCGTGACCTCCGGTCCATATGGAAAAATTTAGCAGGGCCGGGCTACCATCCTGCCCACAATGGAGCTTATTAACTATGGTATAAATTTTTTATTTGAATTGAATCAAATGTTTAATGGGTGGATTAAAGGGCTGGGGATTAGACCCACCCCCTCCCAGATGTATACAAACTATACCATGTGACCCTTGGCGTGGGAGTTGGTACACAGATTGTGTTATGGTGTAGATCTGTTTTGGATTCAATTCCCCAGCGCATTCACATTGCATATGCCCATTACATATGACCCAGATCTCCAAAATTTGGGCACGCGTGGTACGGGATAAACCCCAGTCTGCGAGGGCTAGCCCCATATGACTAGTGGCTAGAAACGAGGTTCTAATGAATATGGAGAGCATGGTGGTTTAGACCGTGGCCATATGGCAATGCACACGAAAAACCAGGAGCCTATGTCGGAGGGGGCCAATGAACCAACACTAGCCCGTGGAAACCTGGAGGCCGCATATGACCAGCGGACCAAAATTCGGGGGTTGCACCTTGCATTTTGGTCAATTGTGGGTTTTAAACCATATAATAAATATTTTAATTGATTTTTCAGCCAATTTTGAGAGATTTTGGCCATTATTGGAGGATTTGGAGCTCTTTTTGAGGTCAGATCTTGTGGGGAAGTTGAGATTTTGTTGCCAAATTCAAGCCTATATAAACTAGAGGTTCTTGGCATCCTTAGGGAGTTTTAGAAGAGGAGAATTGTTGAAGAATAATAAATCCAAAGCCATTTTTATGCAAGGAATCCATTGAGGATAGCAACTTTGCGGGCCATTTATGGGAGCTTCATTCATCTATTTTTAGTGTTGTCAGCTGTGTTGGGTTCTTTCGATATAGTATAACACATCCAGAATAGTTTGTAATCTATTTGACACTTTTATGATGTATGTTTGAAGCTTTGAAGAGAAATAAGAAAGCCTCACCCACTAAGACAAAGGCGTAGAGACCTAGGTGATATTGCTGAACTATGTTAACAACTTTTGTTGTTATGGTTTTATGATTCTTGTGCTTATTTCCAGATATGTATATTTCATTATGGCTGCTATGTTACATCATTAATTCTTCCTCTTTCATCAATTTCCTAAATGGTTAATGAGCTCATGTTTTAAAACTCAACCATAGTCTTTAAAAGATCATTTCAGATCAAGCACTCAAGTAAATGAAGGAGAAATGGTATCTAAGGAAACAAGAGAATATAGTTGTTTATGGAATCGATGATTGGGCCATTTGAGAAACAAAGGTTGAGGGATATAGGTATTGAAAAATTGTAAGCTATTTCCTGAATTACATTCTTTGAATTTATGCAAGTTTAATATCTATGTTGGTTATAGTGATGGAGATAACAAATGTAAATTGTAGGATGTTGTTACACATAAAAATTCCACACATAAGTACCTCACCCTAAGTTTTGCAAGTGTCGTAAAAGTTTCATATGCAACTTTCTAAGTGTTGCATACACCTTCGATGAAATAACATTTGTCACAATCCCTAGCCAATGAGGAGAGAAACTATATCATATGAAGGTCAAAATACTATGTGCATATGAATTATTTATTAATATTCATAAAAAAGAAATTAATTTAGTGTGAGAATCCATCTCACATTTAGTATCCTAATCTCAAGGAGAGGTTGAGAATCTCATGGATGGTTGAGATATTTTCTCAAACCAAAATCCTAATTTGGTGGATCTTGAGAGATATTTCCTCCTTAAAATCCTTGAGAGATATATTGTCCCTAAAATACTTGAGAGATATGTTCTCCCTAAAAAGCTTGGAGATCCAATTTTAGAGGATCTAGTGAGTGATCTTATCCATGGTGGTTAAGCTTTCGAATCGTATATAATGAGGGATTTCCATGGAGAAGAGGACGAAGATTAGAGGTATCAAAACTTTGATTCTAGAGGGAGTTTGGAGATATCAGACTTATGATCGTGGGATTCATGCAAGGGTTGGACGAGGAGAGTTTGGAGGAGTTTTAGCTGACATAATTTGTGGTATGTAAGTTTTATTTGTTCTCATTTAATATACTTGGCCTATTTCCTTCAAGTATGTAGTTTCATGTGCTTTTCTATGTTTAATTTGATTTGCATAGATGAATTTGCTTTGCCTAATCCATTAAATTAGAAGGAATTCGTTTGTTTCTTGTTGTTCATTGCAGGTATTGATTTGCACCAGGAATTGGATCAAGCTTGCAGATAGGAACAACTAGGAAAAACATTGTAAACATAGTACATCCTACTTTACCTTCTCCTCTATTTTTCGATAAGAAAAATGCGTTTATAGGAGTGATAGTGTCAAAATAATTGTTTTTGTCTTGGTATATGGGTCAGTAATCCAAGGGAAATTTCATGTGTCCACAGGGGAATATTTTCGTAACAAAAAATTGTGACTCCATTAGGGAAGGACATTGACTTTTATTTCCTTGGATCGTATGAGCTTTTTCCCACCTTTATATCTTATTTGTTGTTTGTTTCTGATCTACTTCTCTCTTATTCTTTGAAGATTTCACAGTCTTTGGCAAAGTTTTCTAAGTTTTTAGCCTTTTTTTTGAGTTTTTGGGAAGGCCAACGCTCCTCTACTGTGTACACCAGAGTGTTGATCTAGGATCAAAGCTCCCTCTTAGTGTATACCAGAGATTTGTAGCACTCTATCCCTTTGGAAATAGGAGCACTGATCTCCTTTTCTAGGTTTTTCTTCCTGTTAGAATATAGAAGATTGTGTGCTCATTTTACCATTGACGATACCCTCGTCACCCAACAATAGGTCGAAGCCACCCTCCGAGCACCTTAACCTTGACTGAGAATTACTCCAGAAGCAAACCCTAGGCTAGATAGCCAAACAAGGTGTAGCGTATCTTCCTCCAAGGATAACGCACCAACAATAGTTGATCAGATAGTCCAAACCCTAGCCAAGAGATAGTCCAAGCCAAAACTGAAACTGGTTGCTGTAGTAGCTACACCTGTATCTCTCCTCCACACGTGCACACCAAAATGGGAACTCTAGTGCGCACCAGTTGTTGCTCTGCAATTCTGAGATGTGTCAAATGAGAACTGGCACCCTATATTTATAGTGGTTCTACTAGATTTGTTGGGGCTGAATTCTCCTTCTGGGTACATGTCTGTTCAATATATTATTATTATTTCTAGCCTAGTTCTTCTCTTGAAGGCTAATAACCTAATATAAATTTTCTTCTTGAGCCGACAAGACTTATAGGGTTATTATCCAACTCATTAGGGTTTCTCTTGCTTCTTGGAGTCTCCTATTCTCGTCAGGTTCACATGTGGAGATAAATACCTCCCGCAACTACCATAATATTAACACTCTCTCCTAGCTAGGGAGGTATTACAGGTAATGGTCTTGAGCACAAAAATGTACCATTTACCCGGTAGCATCAACATAGTCGTTTAGACTATCTCATGACTAGATCATGAGCATCACCATCACCATCAGATGCATCATCTCTCAAAACCATACTTGATCTGAGTAATTATACATGATGTTGGATAAGTCACTCATACCATAGAGTGACACAAGAGTCATTCTTATAATGCTCTGAACCATTTTCCGTCTAGAAAATCTCTGTTCATCATTCTTCTGGATGATGATTATCTCCAATAAACTGTTGATAGTCTTCAAGGCAATTAGAACAAAAATAGAACACAACTATGTCTATCCATGGTAGTATATAACTACAGTCCATTGGTACACTACCACACCAAGTAACACACAAGTACTTGATCAGTAACGAAAAGTGGAACATATCCACCACAATAGTCTTCAACTACTGTCATACAATCTTCATAACAAACATCTGATAGCAACCTACATAGAAACAATGTTATGATATAAACTGAATCATCTGGGCCAATCTTTCACTCACATCTGTGAGCTATGAAAGAATATTTTCCTCACAAACAATGGAACATATCCACCACAATAGTCTACATCTACTGTCATACAGTCTTCATAACAAACATCCGATAACAACCTGCACAGAATCAATGTTACAATATTAACTAAATCATCTGGGCCAATCTTTCACTCACATCTGTGAGCTTTGAAAGAATAGCTTCCTCAGAGTAGAGTAATGAGATATCTGGACTATTCTTCTCAAGCAAGGAAGAATAATTATCTTGTCTTCTGAGCCTGGACCATTCCCCACCCTGGGCCATTCTTCCTACACTAATCAAAGTGCACCCTGGAGAGAATGTATAACCCTAAGGAATGATGAGCCTGGACCATTCCCCACCCTAGGCCATTCCTCCTACACTAATCAAAGTGCACCCTGGAGATAATGTATAAACCCTAAGGAATGACTGTTCGGACCATTTCCTCTATTAACCACAAGAGGAAAAGATTGTCCTGCATCAACCTCCAAAACAAACCATTCCTCACGTTAACCATAATGAGAAATCATTGTCCGTCAAGGCAGGCCAATCTTCTTTAGTAACCCATGTTAACCACAATGGGAAGTTGATGTCTATGATACATCAACAATGAGACTACTTCCCATGTTAACCACAATGGGAAGTGACTATCCTTCAGAGATCTCAATCCACTTTTTGAACAGGAAAGCATCTGTCCAAGATGGACTATTTTTCAATCTTAAAAATAAATGTCTCTATTAATGTTTTCAGTTCTCCCTCCTAACCTGGAGAGTCGTTTCTTCATTTTTCAATAAGAAGGAAGTTGTTTCCACGAGCTCCAGCTTGAGTAAACAAACTCTTTCATCTTGGATAGAAGATTTACCAAAATGTTTGCTTATCTGCTCATCTGTGGAGATATGTATTGGAGAAATCATTTTCTCCTTTCTCGACTTCATAATGTAATTCTTGATTTCAAATGTACTTTAGTCTGAAACACTGTGAAGGCTTCATGTATATCTGAACAATAGAGTATATCATAGTTGGAGAACTAGAACATATCCATGTGACACTTCTTCAGTCATCATGAGATCTGATCTAATGAGTAGTCATCTTTATAGGAAAACTTCACCACGCTTCTGCTATGCACTGGAGGTTCTCCACCAAGTTATATTCTTTTATCTGCATATAAGAGTCTCTTTCTAGTATGCCTCAGAGTTCTTGAGATTGCTCTTCATACGCTCTTTATTCAATTTCTCTGGAAAACATTCTTTGCATTCATCTGATGTATAACTCCAACTCATGGATGTTGCGGATGATATAATGAATCATGTAGAGATAAGTCTAGTTTACTGGAACAAGTAATCATCATAGTATTCTCCCTCCATTTGGGAGAACCTCTAGTTCTGGGTCTCACAATGCTTTCATTCATAAGTCTTCCATACACTGTTCATTATCACCACTTTCAGTTCTACTTCTTTATTTCTTTTAGTGAGTTCATATCAGGCTGGTAATCTTGTGATTCTTGATACAGTGACTAGTTGTTCTGATTTCTCTTTCTTTCCTGGAATCTTCATGTTCTTCTTCATGTTTTTATTTAGCTCCTCGATCCATGGAGTTTCTTAAATAGATTCAATGCCCTGGATATTCCACTTCTTCCTTTTATCATAGGATCACAGATCTGGATAGACAACCATGAATACTTTAAGGCTTCTCTTCGAAGAATTCTTCTTCTGCGGTTGAACTGAACACGTACTGTCTTTCATGGCTGCTACCATGGATATATATACTTCATCATCTTCAATGGATCATAGGATTAGCTCCCTCCTAACCCTTGCTTCATGTAAGAGTGCATATAGTCGGCTCCCTCCGTCTAACAGAGTCCACGCTTCCATCTGCATCCTTATTGTCTTCTGCAATATATAATTGGATCTCTTGTCTAACAGAGTCTATGCTTCCATCTTGTTGTCTTATGCAAAACATCATAAGTCTTTTTCCAATTTCCTATCGATTTATTGACTTCTTTTCGTCTTTCCTTCTTCTAAGTTTCTTCATGATTGATTCGGCTTATCTTGCAATAGCTTCTTGTATTTCATCCTTTCATGTGTAATATCTAATGATATCCATTTTCATCTTGTTTGTTCTTCCAGAGATATAGTTCTTCTTGGAACACATTATCTTCCAAGAGATAGATATACAAGATATGTACAGAGACGATGCAAACAAGATATGTACAAGAAATAAGAAGAGTGTTGTTACCTTTTAGAAGAAGAAGTCTCTTCCATCCTACTTAGCCTTCTTTGTAGGCTCCTTTTCTTTGGCAATCAATGCTTCGTGTTTCTCCTTCCTTTTATTTATCTTGGGACAATTATTCTTGTAGTGACCATACTTTCGACAGTTGAAGCATTGCACTTTTGAAATCTCTTTTTCCTGATATGGCTTCCTCCTTGAACCAAACTTCCTTTTGTTCCTGAAGTTCTTGAATCTTGCTATGAAAGCTTGATCGTCATACTTCTTTTGGGGTTTCTCTTTTGCATTGATCCTTGATTCTTCTTGAGCACAACAAGTCCAAAGTTCTTCAAATGTCGGATACTCCTTCCTTGTGTTCATGCTTGCGACAAATGCATCCCATGTCTTGGGAAGACCATTGAGTACTATCTTCACCAATTCCTTCTCTGAAGTGATCTCTTCAATTGATTGTAGTTGATATCTTAACTGGGAGATCCTTACAAAGTATGATGTTATGCTGTCATCATCATTCATCTTCATGTCACAGAGCTCATTCTTTAGACTCATAACTTGTCCAATGTTTTTGACTGAAAAGAGATTTGTTAGGGAATCGTACATATTCTTCGATGAGTGAAGATGGGAGATGTAGGGTATCAAGTGGTATTTTATAGAATCCACAATGATACTCATGGTATTGATGTCAACATCTTTGAACTTCTCCATAACTACAATGTTCTACGGTTCCTTCTCTTTTCCTTCTTCAAACTCTGGCTTCACGATCTTTCCTTTCATGATATCCAACACTTTATTCTTGGCAAGGATGAGGTCAATACTTGTCTTCCATGCTCTAAAGTTAGAGGCTCCATCTAATTTGTTCTCAGAATTCATAGAGTTAGTCATGGCTTGCTTGACTTGGTCAAACCCTAGATTTGACCAGAAATTCAAACTTCATGTCTCGGCTTGTTGAGAGTGTCAGGAGATGCGCTAGGCTAGAGTGCACTGATCTATCCAGAGTTTAGGTCAATCCATTCACTTAAGGTGCCTCAACAAGAGGTTTAGGGTTTCTACAACGGCTTCTGCTAGTAACACTAGCGGTAGTGTCTTGGAAACTGCCTCTGCTAGTAACCCTAGCGATAGTTCCTCAATGAGCTCAATATCCTAGCGACTACGTTTCCTTCTAGTGTTTAGATTGAATGAAGAAGCCATCGGCTCATAGCCTGTTAGAATATAGAAGATTGTGTGCTCATTTTACCATTGACGATACCCTCGTCACCCAACCATAAGCTAAAGCCACCCTCCAAGCACCTTAACCTTGACTGAGAATTACTCCGAAAGCAAACCCTAGGCTAGATAGACAAACAAGGTGTAGCACATCTTCCTCCAAGGATAGCATGCCAACAATAGGTAATTAGATAGTCCAAACCCTAGCCAACAGATAGTCCAAGCCAAAACTGAAACTGATTATTGCAACAACTACACCTGCAACTCTCCTCCACACGTGCGCACCAAAGTGGGAACTGCAGTGCGCACCAGTTGCTGTTGCAATTATGAGATGTGTCAAATGAGAATTGACGCCCTATATTTATAGTGGCTCTGCCAGATTTGTTGGGGCCAACTTCTCCTTCTGGGTACATGTATGTTCAGTATATTATTATTATTTCTGACCGACTTCTTCTCTTGGAAGCTAATAACCTAATATAAATTTTCTTCTTGAGTCGACAAGACTTCTAGGGTTATTAGACAACTCGTTAGGGTTTCTCTTGATTTCTGGAGTCTCCTATTCTTGTCAGGTTTACACGTGGAGGTAAATACGTCCCGCAGCTACCATAATATTAACACTTCCCCTTTTTGCTCACTTTTTCTCAGTATGATCCTAAGGGGATTTTTACTGAGAGACCTTTGAATAATCTTGACTTTGTTTTGCTGAGAGTTGGGAATTTATCACTCATTTAGGTCCTTCTTTTGATTTTGCAAACTTTCTCTTAGTTGTGGTCCCCTTGGGTTAACAAGACCCCTTGGTTATTTTTTCCTTTTGAGTTTATCTGATCATCTCGTAAAGCTTTTAGATTACTTGACTATTTAGGATTTCTCGTCAACTAAGGTTTGCAAAGGTTGCTTGGTATTGAGCCTTCTTGTCTCCATTTGAAAAATCTCTCTTTTTTTGGATAATTAGGACTCTTATGACAATGTATTTGAGGATTTTCGTGAGTGTTTATATTCTTTTTCTTTTGCATATTTTAGTTCTTGATTGAATAAGTTATCATACTTGTTTCTTTCCGTTATCATTATCCTTTGAGTCCATTCTTTACTTGAAATGTTTTTTCTTCATGTCTTTTGTATCTGCATCTGACTTTTTCATTTTGATTGAAAGTAATGAAGTATTAAAGGATTTTCATTTGCTTTATTTTCAAATCAAATAAATAAGATAATTGCATTTTTTCTTTTGGGTAGTGTAGTAGATTGCATTTAGAAAATTGAATTGAGGAATCGGGTTTTTTTGTTGAAGAAAGTTGAACCTCTTCTCCATCCCGTATGTAGGATTCATTGAAGAAAAATATTTTCATCTCATTATTCTTCATTCTTTTGGAGTCGGGTCTAAAACATCATAAGTTTCACTTTCGTACCCTTGAGTAAACAACAACCCTAAAATGAAGCGCTTATAAAATTGAACAAACACTTATATTATCTCATAGCGAACCTACATTAGCTTAAAGTGTAGGGATTTGGAATAGGTTGTGAGGATAAATTTCTAAATCCATCAAACAAATATAAAATCTTGTGCTAGGGAGCGGTAAATCCAATTGTTCGTATAAGCATAATCGATATCCCCTTCTCACACAGGGGTTAAACATAAGGTCATGTGCAGGAGAGCAGTGAAGATTTCCCCTCAGAAGCTTAACCCGCGTAATGGAAGATCATATATTGGGGGTTCTTCCTGAGAAACGACTGGCTTCATTTGGTCTCGGAGATTCATGAATCCCAAATCCGTTCGAGGTTATCAGTAGTATTCTGGTCCACTTGTCTTCAGTTCTCTTGAAGAATTTTGGACATGTTATCATGCCCATACGTTCCTTATCGATTGTTGATTTTACCCTCCCAGAGGCTGACTGTGGGTTGGTAACCTTAATTTTCTTCATCTATAGGGTTGATACACAATGTGACGGTGAAGGGGAGTCTTCGTTGTACCTCAGTAAGATGCTCGTCAAACTCACTCAGGCTCCTTGGAGGGTACACCCATGGGTAAAACTATGTGGGAACTTGCACCAAGGCAGAAGTCCATTAAGTAGCTCTCCAACATAATTGATCCACCCAATCTATCCCATCCCCTTTGTATATTCATCTCGGAGTGTTGGATTTGATCACGAACTAGTGGTTTCATTGTGGGAAGGTTTGTATGATTGTGTTCTTCTTCGAGTTGTAGTGCGTGTTATTTTTTTTCCTTACTGTACCTTAGGTTGAGTCAGTATCAATGGAATCAGTTCCTAAGAGTCCCAACGAAAGATCCCCTTTTCCCAATGAACCGTTCAACTTTCCTTCTTTTGGAAATGTTGGTCCTTCGTAGATTGCCACACTACGTCTTTCAGGACTCACCATCGGGTTACCACTTTGGTTGTTCTCCACTCTGGTGATCTCAACTTTTCCCAGTGCTTCGAATGCACCTAGTTATTTGAATATAAGTACACCACCCACAAATCAACCTCATGTTGACCTTTCACCTTCTCTACCCGTCAGGTCTCCTTCCCTTTCTCCTTCTTCTCCTAGTGAAATATCTAACGTAGGTAGCCAGGTTGATAAGAAGAAGAAGAAATGAAAGGGGAAGAAGAAGAAGAAGAATCATAAAGAGACCAAGCCTCCAACTGCATCAGTTCATGTTGGATCCAAGCAACCACCTACTATTAATTTTACTCGAAGTGTTGATAAAGTTGACAAGTCTAAGACGAAGAATCCTAAACCCAAATTCCCCTACAATCTTTGTAAGGGTGAACACTTTCTAAGAGATTTCCATCTTCTCCCCAAGGTCTTAGAAATGTGGTCTTCCATGTCATCAGCTCCTATTGAACATGATAGTGACACCCCTTCAACTAGTGACGTTAAGGTTGCTAATAAGAATAGAAATGTCAAATTTCCTTATATGTTATGTGAAGGTGATCATTTCTCTCACATTTTCCCTCGTATCAATGATACTTCTTATATTTTGAAAAATATTCAACTTCCAACTAGTTATCATAAGATCTCTCCCAAACTGTCATTGGTTGATGGATTGGTCAATATGGTTCCATCCCTAGTCAGTACGGTGGATCAGGTGGTCAATCTAGTTTCATCCTTGGTTGAACGAGTAACCCAAGTAGTAGATCCATTTCCATCATCAAGACACCCAAATATTCATCTGAAAAGTGAAACCCATGTGACTGATCAAGTTCTGTCATTGATAGATCCCACTCATCCCTTAAAGAGTGCAACCAAATTGGTCGATCCAATTCCATCATCGGTCGATCCCACTCCTCATTCAAAGAATGAGGATGTCACTTAGGTCTACCTCATTAATACTTATTCAACCAGACAAAGGGGCACTCCGCCATTTGACATAACCTTGTCTTCCTTCTTACAGGCTTTTCCAAATCACCATGCAAGTTTGTGATAGGAACATTCCTAACACTATATTAGATGAAGGTTCTTTTGTTAGCATCTTATCCATGAATGCTTTGAAAGATTTTGGTTTTGCGCATATTGCACCTATGACTTAGAATCTGTTGACCTTTGACAAAAGAGTTAATCAACCTTTAGGGATCCTTCCTTATTTTCTAGTTACTTTGGGAGGAAAAATGGCCTACATCGATGTGATGGTAGTTCATGAAACCTTGTACTTTAACTTGCTCCTCGAGAGATACTATGTCTACGTTATGAGAGATTTTGTGTCCACTCTTTTTCGAGTGATATGTTTCCCTCACAACGGAAACATAGTAACGATCGACCAACTTTCATTCATTGACCCTCATCCTATGGTTAACCATCCTCCTTCTGTGAATAGTCCATACATGCCAACAATGTCCATCCTACCTTAGGTAGATTATGTAATGACATGCCCCATGTGTTAAACCCCTCATGAGAGGGAATCTCTCCCTTCTCCTAACTTAGATCGAGTAGTTGACATGGTCATCTCTTTGATAGGGATATTAGAGCCAGATCTCCTTACCCTTATTGAGGTCTTCGACATGTATTCCTTCCAGAGTGTTTTTATTCCATCTAGTGAAGATCTCCTTGAAGTCATGGCCGACATTTGTCTCTTAACATTTACTCCTTCCAAAGAATTCTCCTCTTGGAATCCATCATGAAGGAGAGGTTTTGAACATAGTTTTTCTGCTCTATGGAAAGCTCATTAAAAAATGAAACAAATGTCTTGAGCATAGTTTTTCTTCTCTGTGGCAAGCTCATTAAAAAATGAAACAAAAGATAATAGCATAGTTTTTTCTCTCTATAGCAAGATCGTTAAAAAATGGAAATAAATATGGGGATTGAACCCAGAGCCATGAGCATAGTTCTTTTCATGTGTCAAGCTCGTTAAAAAATGAAAAAGTCACCTCTCCTATAAAGTAGAGTCTTTTCGCTAGATCTCGTAGATATCAAGCTGATTCTTTAGCTAGATATCGTAGATGTTGGGTCGAGTCATTTGTTAGGTCTCGTATTTGAACCTTCTTTTCCTCTGCTTAGTGAAAATGTTTCCATTAGTTAAAAAAAAAACCTAAACAAGGAAAGAAGAAGAATCATTTGAGGAAATGACTCTTGGGAGGCAGGTCCTGAGTCATTGGAAATCATGCTAGAGAAAAAACACCAACTTTTTCCAAAGAAGCTCGGGTAAACTACCTCTACAAAGACACGCTTCTAGAAGTGATCCTCATTTGAAGGTCATTCCCATTGTAACATAGTAGTCTTTTTCTAGAACAAGCTTAGTCTTTAGTCTTTCTCATGCTCATAAATACATAAGAATAAGTTACTGAGCTTAGTATTTGTTATTTCTCATACTCGTAAACACGTGAGAATAGGTTACCAAGTACACTTTTATCTCTTTTTCGGATTCATAAAATATTTACGAAAAATGAACTCTTTGGATTATCCTTTAAGCTCTTTTCAGACTCTCTAAGCATGAAAATATTTCCAAGTGATCTTGCTTCCTTTCACTCTCGTTAAAATGTTTGAAACGACGTCTTTCAAGTGATACTTTATCTCTTTTTTGGTCTCACAAGACTAATTATGGAAAATGAACACTCTAATCAAGAATGATTAGAAGAGTTCTCCCGTGTATTGTTTAACACTTTTTTCGGGCTTGGGAGACTAAATTTACAAAAAAGTCATCCGTGGAGTCGCCTTTAAGTTCTTTTCAGACTCTCTAAACATGAAAAGCCACTGATTTTTCCTTCTCTTTTCTCACTAAACTACACATTGAAGCACCCATATGAGAATACACCCTTACTTCTTCTAGTTCGTTAAATAATGGAAGAGGAACATACCGAAGTTGAGTTATATCGAGCATGTGTTACCCTCCTCGAGCGCGTTAAATGAAAAAGAGGTAATCATCTATCTGGGTGGGGGAAAAATTGAAGGAAGTAGGTCACGTTTTTGGGAATCATTTATGGCAGATATTGTCTCCCTTAAACATGACACCTGTTTGCATGTCATCATACAGTTGGGTAATTCAGTTATCTCTCAGTCAACCAATTCCATGTGTCTCCTTACTTTTTCATCCAGTCGAAGAGTGTTCTTATTTTCATCACATTACATTCTTAGTACTCGTCAAGTCAATGATGCCAAGTCAATTGTCATGACTCATCATGTTCAAGGGAAGTTTCACTTCAAACCATCCATCTGCAGTATTTCCATTTTCCATTTCCCATGATAGTCCATACTCATTCGATTCACCATTTTACATCGCTTTCCTGTGTCAGTTTCATGTTGATGATGGGGGATACATCAAGGACCTCCTTTGATGAGTCTTTTCATGTCGACTTCAATACATCATCTAAGAATTACACTTAGAAACTAGTTAGTACCTTGGGATCTACATTCCTCAATGGAAGCCCTCCTCTTTTCTGTCAATAGGTTTACATCATTGACCTCTAATCGGATGATTCCATGAATGTTCGAACTTAACTCATTTATTCACATTAGTTGGAATGTACTAGGGTACCTTGGGAGTCATTAACATCATTGGTGATTTCCCTTGCACTTGTTAATGGTTTACCTCAATGATCGATAATCAATTTGTTTCTACCATGTTCGGCATCAAATCATCTATTCACATGGCTAAATTCATACCACATCAGGATTGGGAAGAAGACCCCGAGTTGAGCATTCACTCTGTTATCTGCATTGTCGAGGCTATGAAGGAGATCATTTGAGCATGTTGATATATATATATTGTCACATAGATTCACATTGTATTGGTCTGCGGTTACGTTTTATCAACTCATGGCTCCACTCTGTATTTTCCATGGCTACAATGAGTTCATGTCATGGAGGTATGGATCCACATTGTATCTCTAGTGGCCATATCCTTATTCAGTATTTTTCATGGATCCATAGTGTGTTGGTCGACGACCATGCTTTGAGTCATCTCGTATTCTAAGCATAGGTATCCCTGCCTCGAAAATAGAACATATATTAATACATTTTGATGATTGTTTGGAGCTTCTACGAGGTTCTCCAACTCCACAGCCTTGCATTGAATAATTTGTAAAGTGTTTTGGCCATCTGTTTCTCTTCTTACCTCACACATTAGGTGAAATTCTGTTACACATCAAAATGCCAAACTTAAGTGCCTCACCCTAAGTGTCGCAAGTGTCGTAAAAGTGTCATATGCACCTTGCTAAGTGTTGCATACACCTTGACACCATGAAAGAAAATTTGTCACAATCCCTAGTCGATGAGGAGGGAAAATATATCATATCAAGGTCAAAATACTATGTGCACATGAATTATTTATTAATATTCATAAAAAGGAAATTAATTTTGTGTGAGAATCCACTTCACATTTAGTTTCCTAATCTCAAGGAGAGGTTGAGAATCTCATTGATCGTTGAGATATTTTTCAAAAAAAATTCTAATTTGGTGGATCTTGAGAGATATTTTCTCCCGTAAATCCTTGAGAGACATTTTCTCCCTAAAAATCTTGGAGATCCCATTTTAGTGGATCTAGTGAGTGATCTTCTCCATGGTGGTTAAGCCTACAAATCTTATATAATGAGGGCTTTCCATTGAGAAGAGGACTAATATTAGAGGTATCAAACATTTTATTTTGGAGGGAGTTTGGAGATATTAAAATTATGCTTGTGGGATTCATGCAAGGGTTGAACGATGAGAGATTGGAGGAGTTGCAACTGACATCGTTTAATATACTTGGCCTATTTCCTTCAAGTATGTGGTTTCATGTGCTTGTCTATGTTTAATTTTATTTTCATAGATGAACTTCTTTTTCCTAATCCATTAGAGTAGAAGGAAGTCACTTGTTATTTGCGCGAGAAATTTGATCAAGCTTGTGGATAGAAGCAACTAGGATAAATATTGTAAACATAGTACATCCTACTTTACATTCTCCTCTTTTTTTCGATAAGAAAAATGAGTTTATAGGAATGGTACTCACAAAATAATTGTTTTTGTCTTGGTATAGGGATCAGTAATCCAAGGGAAAGTTCACATGTCTGCATGAGAATATTTTCATCCTACTTCCCACAAAATCATCACTAACATAGATATGTCCAATGAACGATTAGATGTTGTTCATGATCACAAAGAAGGATTTATTTTCAAACTCAAGGGATCATTTTATGACCTAATGGTATCGAGGAAATGGTAGAAGTTGTTTGATTCCTTCATGGTGAGTCAAAGTTTTACTAAAAGTGAGTATGATCATTTTGTTTTCTTCAAAAGTTTCAATGGCATATTCATTATGTTGGTGTTATATGTTGATCATGTTCTTGTTGAAGTCCAAACATGTTTGAGGTTAGCTCATTAAAGGATCAATTGGTGAGGATGCTTCATATCAAGGATCTAGGAGCAACAAAACAAATCTTAGACATAGAAGTACACATAGACAAAAAAAAAATTGTAAGTTGTGGTTGTCACAAGTCTATGGTGAAGATATCATGAGGTTCAGTTTGAAGATTGTGAAACCTGTAAATATCCTTTTGGCCTTCCATTCAAAGGTTTCTTCAATTTTATGTCCTCATAGTAAGGAAGAAAATGATTATATGTCTCATGTACCTTATGCAATTACAATAGGAAGGTCGATGCTTGTGATGGAGTGTTCAGTTGGTGTTGTCATTTAACACATGGCAAACCCAGGTAAAGAGCATGGAAGTGGGTAGTTCGGTATCTTAGAAGCACGAGCATCAGCGAATGGTTGTAGTGATTTAAATTTTGATTATGTTGATTCAGTGGAGGTGGAGTGAGCCATACAAGAGAAAACTATACAAACATGTTCACTCAATTAGTACTGTTAGAAAAGCTGCAGTGGTGTTTTGTTTTTCTTAACTTACAGGAAAGGTGATGAATAAACATAAATAAGGTATCACTTAAATTGTTGTACGGTGAATATTATTGAAACAATGACAACAAATTTTAAGTTGGAATAACTGTGCGAGAGTTCAACACTTCTAGAATCCGAGAGAGTTCAAGTACCTTTACGGAAGGTTAATGAACAACCGAACAAAGGTAATATTTATGTGTGTAGTTTGTAGAGGCCTATACAAAGTTCTAATCCTGTATTTGTATGTATGATATTGAGCAATAAAACAAATGTATATTGAGCAATAAAACAAATGTAATATCTATGTGTGTAACCTGTAAAGGCTTATAGCAAGTTCTAAGCTTGTTTTGTATCTCTGATAGTGAGCAATAAAATGCCGCAGCATTGCCCGTATCTAATTCTGTGTCATTTACTCTCAGAATTATACGCTTAACGGTTTCTCTTTACTGCATTATTTCTTCTTACTCAACATGAGCTTTACCATTCCAATATTTTGGTGTAGAGCAAATATTTTCGATTTTGCTAGATTGGGCTTAGCGGTAAAATAACCACACATAATGTTTAGTTCTCTAAAATTTATATTCATATGTTTTATTTCTTTTCAACTTAATATAATTAGCACAGCAGTTAAATAGTTACTGGTTAATGTTCATAAGAATATATTAAATAACAAATAAATGGTTGTGCTTCATTTATCTGGTGTTAATATTTTAATTTCTGTTAATCACTTACTTGGCAATCAGGTAAATGTAAAAAAGTAAACACATAGACGAATGTCTTTATAATAGCTAGGAAGTTAATGATTGAAATTACAGCGATTTATTTTGTGTGACTACTAAAAATATTTCAGCCATATTTAATCCTGTCCATAAAAAACTTATTAAACACTAAACCTCTATTAAATCTACCCATTATCAATAGGTGTACGCCATAAAAATACACATATTTATATTTCAAAATCTTTTTTTTTATCGTTGTCTTCAACTTCAAGTAAAAGCACGAGTGCCCTGTATGAGCTAATTCGCTCGTTATGTTCGTCAGCTTAAAACAGATTGTAACGTTACAACAATGAGAAAAGATAGACGGATCTTCCTCATGCTTTCAATTTCTCTCTCTCTCGCATATATATATATATATATATATATATATATATATATATATATATATGTTCTAGCACTCTCAGATATCACAAACTGACTGAACATTAAGATCTAATTGGTATTTCATCCTCTAGCACCTGGGGAGGTCCGTAGGAGGAGGCTGCAATGTTGCCATAGGACCGTGACCGTTCTTCACTAGAAACACCATATTCAATCCCCATGTTAAATGGTCGTCTAAATGACAGTGCAGAAACCACACTCCTGTGAAAAGAACAACAATAATTTGTCTTTAATATCAATCTCTAATCTGCGAATAAATTGACAACAATAATTCGTCTTTAATATCAATCTCTAATCTGCAAATAAATTCAATATAACAAAATTAAATTGACGTGCAAGCATATTATGCAAGAGTGTATGTATACCTGGATTGTCAGCTTTGAATCTTATGGCAACCCACCCGCTGACCGGAGCGATTACTGTGTTTCGTTGTGGGGGATAAACGAGATTAAATTTAAGCGGGTCGGTTACTGGGTTATAGTTTCCGAAGCCCTCTCCCACCACGTAAAAGCTGTAGCCATGTAGATGCATTGGATGGTTTTCTGCTACGAAGACATTTGTCCCCTGAAAAACCAGTTGTACTGTTGTGTTGTATTTGAGCACTTTCACTTTTGTTGCGAGGTCAGGTGCCCAAAGTTTTTTTGGTATATCCTGCCCCGTGTAGTTGAATCTAAAGGGAGGTTTCGATAGAAAATCCGTCATAAACACACCATTAATAGCGAAATAATAAGCTTGAAGCAGGGCGATCGTGGGCAATACAAAAGATATATTGTTCATGCTTGCACTGAGCCTCGTTCCGTTGGGGCCTTCACAGGTCTTCCCACTGGCACAAGGAAGTAATCCCATTCCAACTGTGGAGATGAGGCTTTCATCTATGCTATGCGGAACGTCTACTGGGTACTCTTCGGAAGCGAGGCTTCTCAGTCCTCTGCTGAACTTAGTGACAGTCG
>ML791235.1:136617-152006 GCA_009831015.1 Picea engelmannii
GCTATCATTTCTTCCGTGAAAATTGTCCAAGTGACGAGCGATTTGTGGGAACAAAGTCATCGATACCAAACAAATTGATTAGGTTCTAAATATAAAGAAGCAATTCGTACCTTTTGTGTATGTGGCACATTATGGAGATCAAATAATTGCTCCATCTGAAGTATCCATGTGATTGTTTCCTTGCCATCAAACTTCCTCATATCAATCTTAGGAACGTGGTTGGTCTTCGAACTAAATTTGGACTTTCTCCATTCTTGATTCACCTTCCTTGTGTCCTCATCATGAATTTCATGGGATGCATTTTCACTTTTGGGTATCTTCTCTATTACAAAATTTCTCATTACTTTTATGATCTCGCCCTTTAATCCATCCATCTTAGTATCCAACTTAGCTTCCATTGAATCCATCAACTTAGCTTCCATTGAATCCATCTTAGTATCCATCATCTCTTGTAGTTCATCTTTAGTCATTGTCTTCTTTTGTAAATCATTTATGTCCCTACGCATTTCTTTACCTTCATCAAGAGTCCAAGTAGGATTTTCTGGAGGCTTATTTGGTGTAGAGGTTCCCTTTTTGGGTGGCATGTTGGCCAAGTATCACTTTTGAACCTTGATTTTTAGGTGGTTCTGCTAGACAATATTTCTTCTATTGTATCTCCCAATTTTTGGACCTTCTGGGTATGAAACTTTATCTTATGTATTTATCTGATATGTCTTCTCTTCAATGCCACAGTTCGTATCAAAATTGGATGTGCCAAGTGGAATTTACGATAACTTCCCCACAACTTGCTGATTTTTGTCCTTTCGAGGAGATCTCACTTGTATAGTGTGCCCCGCACAAAATAATTGATATAAAAATATGAAACTCGCACCCAAAATACTACAGACTGTCCACGAACCAATGCAACTAGTCCCACTCAATTTGGATACTCTAGGAAGAAATTATGATTGTTTTACCTAGAACACCTTCTTGAGACTAGCCAATAGGACTAGTCAGATACCCTATCTTACACAAGGTGTATATACAAATTTGAGATGACCCAGAAGCTAAACTTGTTACCACAGATAAAAAACTAATTTCTGTAAATGGCCCCCAGAGTTCAAGGTCTGAAACGTTACATAAATTGTTTTATATCGAAAAGTCTGCAAAGACTCATTTCAGGATGATTCCAAAACACTATCTTGTACCGGCTATATCTCTGAATGTATAAGGTCTCAGGAGATAAATTTTGAACCCAACGTACCTTGATCCATATTCTAAATACCCTCCAATCCGTTCCTTCTGAAACGTTGTAAAAAAAAAGTTATAGAAAAAATTCCACGGTGTCTCAGATGTAGCAGCGAAACCCCAAGACGTTGAGCTCTGATACCATATGTTAAGAACCAAACATCAATATAGCATAGAAAAACCTCAGGAAAAGTACTCAATGCCTTGAAAAAGAGATAATTTCAGATAATAAGCCTCTTCGAGGGGGCAACCTCCTTTTACCCCACTTAATTGTTCAAGTACAAGATGATTCAAAATGAAAATGTCTCCTTTGTATATATAAGAGACCAGGAGGTATAATTACAAATAATGGCCTAAAGCCGACATAATTGAAATAACATTACTAATCTAAATTACAACTAATGGCCTAGAGCCGACATAAATAAAATAGAATTACTAATCTAATATGCCCCAATTAAGGGGTAATGAGCCAATATTAGGGCTTAACACTCATTAAGGTGTTAAGGTAGACCCTAACAATGTTAAGGCCATGATGGATTGGTCGATTCCCAAAACATTGAAGAATCTTAGAGGATTTTTGGGTTTGACAGGTTACTACTGCAAGTTTTTTCGGCACTATGGAAGAATAGCAACACCTTTAACGAGACTAGCTAAGAAGGATGCATTTTCATGGAGTCTAGAGGCAACTAAAGCTTTTGAACAACTTAAAGAGGTGATGTGCAAAGCTCATGTCTTGACCACTCCAGACTTCACAAAAACCTTTATTGTGGAATTTGATGCCTCGGGAAATGGAATTGGTGTTGTCCTAATGCAAGAAGGAAGGCCCCTAGCTTTCGACCACTCAAGGGAAAGGACTTACACAAACCCATTTATGAGAAGGAAATGATGGAAATACTACATGCATTAAAGAAATGGCGTCCTTACCTAATAGGTAGGAACTTCAAGGTCAAAAAAGATCATGATAGTCTTAAATACTTCTTGGAACAAAGACTATCTTCAAAAGAACAACAAAAATGGGTAACCAAGATTTTGGGTTATGATTTTGAAATCGTCTATAAAAAGGGGAAGCAAAATGTTGTGGCAGATGCCCTCTCAAGAAAGGATGAAGATGTTGAGGCCTTTCTCTGTGCTATCTCGATCATCCAATCTGATTGGATAATAGAAGAAAGGGATGAATGGAAGAATGATGAAAAAGTGTGGACTCTCATTCAAAGGTTGCATCAGGATTCTGTTGGCATGTTTTACAGGCAGCGTATGCTTGTCATTGATGGAAAGTACAACAACAGTGATGGCTTGAGTACAGGAAGAATGTAACAGACGGGCACCAGAAGTAGTTTGTTAAGACGTTGTAGAACAAGCTCGATAAGATTAGAAGACATAGTGAAGAGGATGGTTGGCATGCTTTACAGGCAGTATGCGCTTGTCATTGATGGCAAGATCAGAGTATGTAGCGAAGGCAAAACAAGGACAAAGTACGCCCGAGAGGAGAAGCGTCAGTGATCGCTGGATCCCATCTTGAATTCCCAATGGCCGTCATATCTAAATGTAGAAAAGAAGAGCGCACTGAAGAGGAGGATATATCTCAGGCATTAGATCCAAGAGAAGGATCCGACCATCGCTGGATCAAGAAGAACCTGCACGTTCCTTAAAAGTGCAAGGAGAAGCAGGTGTACAAAATCCTGAAAGAAGGAGGACCATCCATTTACAGGTAGGACACGTGGACACAGATCAACATTTCGCTGATTGGAAATTCAATGGAATGAAATTCTCCAACCTTTCAACTCGCGAAATCGAAATATGAGAAACCACAATATAATCTCGACCGTTGGATCGAGGAAAAATATGGACTATTGATAAGACACAATGAAGGATCGTGGAGTTGAAAAATCTCAATAAAATGTTAACCATTGATCCAAGAGGGACACGTGGGGAAAGATCGTCATTTCGCTGACTAGAGAGTCAAAGGAACGGGGTTCCCTGACCTCTCGAAATCGCCATATGAGAAATCACGACTTAACCACAGCCGTCATATCAAGATGTGATCTGCACCGTTGATCCAACTCCATTTTCGAGTTTCGTGGATCGAAAGTTGGAGATTGCAAAGAATATTAACCACAGGAATCCTGAAATCGCGATATGTGATATCCCGACTTAATGTGATCCGTTAGATCAAGGTTTGATCTGGACGATTGATCCCACTCCATTTCAGAGTTTCATAAATCGAGAGATGGATAAGTCAGAGACTCTCAACATTAGGAGTCCTGAAGTGCCGAAATGCAAAATCCCAAAACAAGACACGTAAGCAAACCTAAGAACATGTGGCACAACTAGGCAATGACAAGTGTCAAGCTGATTCAACATTTCAGGAAGTTATTCAACACGTGTCAATCCATGTGTGACGAATCAGAGTGACATGTGGCAGTTATTCAACACGTGTCAATCCACATGTGACATCAACAAGATTACACCACTTTGGAGTTTCGGAAATCAGGAGATGGAGATGTCAAGAAACTCTCAACATCAGGAGTCCCGAAATGTCGAATTGTGAAACGTCAAAATCTCGTCAACCGTCCATCTCTGGGGGTCATGTGGACCATTGATCCGACCCCATTTCGAAGTTTCGTGGATCGGGACTTGGTAGTGACAAGAACACTGAACATCAAGAATGTCGAAATCGTGAAATGCGAAATCGCGAAATGATCTGAGCCGTTAGATCAAGTGTTGATCGGGATCGTTGATCCCATGCCATTTCAGGGTTTCAGGGATCACAACTTGGAGAATTGAGATGCCTCATCTCTAGATTCACAAAATGAGAAATCGTGAAAGAACCTTATGCATAAGGCTGTGGTCACAACCCTTGGTCGCATCAGTGAGAGAGGGAGGAAAGGGGTAGAGAAACCAAGCTTCTTTTCGGGGATCGCGACTGGGGATGTCGAGACACATGGTCACATGAATGTTGAATTTCCAAATGCCGAAATGCCAAAATGAATGCAAGATCCCATGGAATCAATCCAACGGTGCAGGTGAATTTGAACAAGATCAGAGGGCTATTGTAGCACAACACAGTATAACTGCCAGAAACCACTGATGGTTTCATCCAGAGGACTCAAAGACACTTGGGGATGATTGACAGAGAAGGTGAAGAGCCTATGGGAATCTTCAAGAGGGATGAAGATGATTGTGGAGGTGATTGACAACTGGATGAGCATTGCGGCCTATAACTGGAATAGAGAAGACGAAGAGTCTCAAGCTGCTAGAGAGGCTAAGGAATCTCAGTACAACATACAATGATGTTGAACGAGTGGAAAACGATGAGAGAAGCTGAAGAGTCATGATGATGATTAGACAGAACACTCAAGTTGTGGAAGAATTTGGCGTAGAGTGAGCATGCAGAGGCATTGCGAATATTGCATGCACAAAGACAACAGAGACTATAAGAATGGTAAACAAATAAGAGAAGCTTGGTTTTTTTTTTTTGTCGTTGTGGAGGAGAATTGAGGTGTGGACAAGGAGGAAAAATGGAGGAGCAGAAATGCACAGTCGAGGAATGGTGCATTGAAGGGATATGCAACATAGAGCATAAGAGGCAGAAGAGGAGAAAGTGCTAGAGGCGTGTAGAAGACACTGATGCAAATAGAGCAGAGTAGTGTAACAGAACAACGACAAGGCTGGTAAGCCATTGAATAACTTTATATCATTGTAATAAGTTCTAGTAACAAGAAATTTATAATTCAGGGTGGTTGGGATGTGCTAGGGAGGACTGGTGTCCTCAAAGGTTCAAGTGGGTTCTTGAACACAGGGAGTTGGTGCTTCCTTCTAGTTGGTGCTAGAGAAACCAAGGAGTTGGTGCTTCCTTCTAGTTGGTGCTAGAGAAACCAGGGGTTAGTGCTTCCTTCTAGTGGGTGCTAGAGAAAATAGAGAGTTGGTGCTCTCAGCAAGTTGCAGCTTGCAAAAACAGAGGTTGTAGCCTTACAATGAGTTGGTGCTCATATGTATGATAATGTAAAGAATGTAGATAATACTTATCATATAAAGAAAAAGAGGTTTTTACCCTGTATGGGTTTCCTCGGGAATTATCTGTCTCTGGCTTCTCATATATGTGACTGATGTTGAATGTGTCTTTGCTTATTTCCCATTATTGTGATCATCATTGAGTGCCTTGTAAAGATTTTAAAAGAAGCATAAATGTTTAAGAACGGTAACAATTGATTCACCCCCCCTCTCAGTTGTCCAACAATTGGTATCAGAGTCAGCCCCTTTTATCTAAGGGTATATCCTAGAGCTTAAACATGTCAATCCATGAAGGAAATTCAACCAATAAGGCCCCTCTATTCAATGGAACAAACTTTGTCTTCTGGAAAATTAGAATGAGAACCTACATCATGGATTTAGGTGAAGATGTCTGGGATGTGGTAGATACTGGTTATTTAAAGGAAAGGATCAGACTTGTGATGATGAGGAGAAATACAAACACATAAGTTTATTTAAGGAGAATAACTTTAGGAAGAAAAGTCTTTGTGAAAACAATGATGATGATCATTTAGATGATGAGGACAATGATTCATCTATTGAAGATAAACTAAATGACTTCACACTTATGGCCAAAGAGGACCATGACAATAATAGCACAAGGAGTGATGTTAATGAAGAAGAAGTTGTGGTTGACATGGAAGGAGAACTGATCAGTGCATTGGAAGAGATTGTCAGACTAAGAATCAAGAACAGAAAGCAAAGACAACTGTCGATATAGTTTGAGAAAGGCAGTAAAGAACCTGATGAAGACCTTGTCCTACTAAAAGTAGAATTGGAAGAGGCAAACAAAATCGAAGAGATTCTGAAACAACAACTATTAGAAAATAAGGCAAGATGTGAATCATTAGAACAAGAAGTAGTGACAACAAGGAAAGAAATGGAGAAGTTTCAAGCGTTGTATAATCATAATCTATCAAGTATCAAAGCCTCAGAAGGATTAGCCACCATTCTGAATTAGCAAAGGAATCCAAAGTTGAAAATTGGTTTGGGTTATGAAGAGGGATCAAGAAGTGGGAAGACAGGAAATGAAGAACCTATCAAGTTTGTCAAAAGTACAACCAATGAAAATAACAAACCTATAGAAACAAAGGAAGACAATCAACAACCCAAGACGAGTAAAGAAAATGGTGCCAGAACTAAATCTGTAGAACGAATAAACAATGTTCTCTCTGCTAAAAGACGTCATCAAAAAGAAAGAAAACAATTTTCTCAAAGAAGACAACCATTTTCCAGGTACAAAGAATTTTTCTATGGCTATTTTTTTTATTGTTCTAACTTTGGTCACAAAGATGTAAATTGTTCCTTAAGAATCAGACATGAGCAATTAAGATTTCAAAGGAATAAATACTTCCCACAACAAAGAATGATACAGTCAGGTAATAATCCTTCACAGACTATAAATTGCCAAATTAAGTCTGGACACATACAACTAAGGAGGGAAAGAAATAATCAACAGTCAATAAGTAGGCAACACTGCAACAATAAGTTTGACTTATTGAATAATGAGGTTGAATGATACACCTGTCATAACTTTGGACATAAATCTATTGATTGTCGGATAAGGAACTATGAACTAGATTCGAAATCCCTTATTGAAAATGTCAAGTTTTGGAAGAAGAAAGAAAGTAACAAGTGTGGATTAGTATTGTCTGCTCAAAGAAAAATGAACCCTTGGTATGTAGACAATGGATGCTCCAAATACATGACGGGAGACAAAGGCAAGTTTCTATCTCTAAGTGAAAGAAAATCAGGAACCGTAACCTTTGGAAATGATGCTCCAGGGAAAATAAAAGGAAAAGGGATGGTGAGCTTAAGTAATGGAAAAGGAAAAGCCGAAGATGTTCTACTTGTGGATGGGCTGAAACATAATCTACTCAGTGTAAGTCAAATGTGTGACAGAGGATGTGAGGTGTTGTTCACATCCAAGGACTGCAAGATAAAGTCTGTAAACTCAGGAAAGGTGGTGGCCAAAGGCATACAGACAAAAAATAATGTACATGTGCTGAAAGAAAATAGAGAAGAATGTCATCTAAGAAAACATGATGAAAGTTGGTTATGGCATAGGATACTTGGACATCTAAACTTTGACCACTTAATCAAACTCAAAAACCTCGAGGTAGTAAAAGATCTTCTGAGAATTTCAAAGCCCCAAGATTCAATGTGTAAACCCTGTCAAGTAGGGAAGCAAAACAAGACACAGTTTAAGTCCAAGAGCTTTACTTCAACAAAGAAACCACTCCAAATAGTTCATATGGATTTATGTGGACCATCAAGATAGGAAGGCACAGGAAAAGAAAACTATTTCATGTTGATTATCGATGACTACTCCAGACTTATTTGGATTTCCTTTCTCAAAGAAAAAGATGAAGCATTTGAGAAGTTTAAAATATTCAAGGCTTTAACTGAGACTCAAATAGGGAAGTGGTTAAAGGCAGTAAGATCAGAAAGGGGAGGAGATTTTATGTCAAGAGACTTCAAGAAATTCTGCGATGAGCATGGGATCAAGAGAGAATACAGAATCCCAAGAACTCCACAACAAAATGGAGTAGTTGAGAGGCAAAACAGAACAGTTCAGGAAATGGCCAGCTCAATGATGAATGAGAAGAACATTGGTCAAACCTATTGGGTAGAAGCAATACACACAACAGTCCATGTGCTTAACAAAGCCCACCTCAGACTACAAAGTGACAAGACACCTTATGAACTATGGTTGGGAAGACCTGCCTCAATCAAACACTTCAGAGTCTTTGGGAGTAAATGCTACATAGAGAATAATGATGAGAACCTTGGAAAATATGATGACAGGGCTGATGAAGGTATTTTCTTAGGGTATGCTACAAACAGTAAAGGATAGAGATGCTATAATAAGAGGCTACATAAAATGGTTGACTGTATTGATGTAAAAATTGATGAAGGAATCCTAGCAAGAGAGGTGTACAGTAATGAGTCTTCTACAGAAGACACAGCTAAATTTGAAGATGAACAAGTCCAAGAATCAAAAAATGAAGACTCTGAATCAGATGAAGACTCAGACACTCAGACAAACTCAAATGAGCAGTCAACTACAAATTCCTCCTCCAGAATCATTCAAAAGAATCATCCTGCAAGTCAGATAATTGGGGAAAAAGACAAAGGTGTACAAACCAGAAGAAAGCTAATCAAAAACACCAAACAATCTCATACAACCTTCATATCCATGATGGAACAATTTTAGTGAAGCCAACAAACATGACCACTGAGTTAAAGCAATGAATGAAGAACTAGATCAGATTGAGAAAAACAATACGTGGGAGATGGTTCAAAGACCTGAAGGTAAAATGTCATTGGCTCCAAATGGATCTTTAAGAATAAGTTGAATGAGAAAGGACAAACTATCAGGAACAAAGTGAGGTTAGTTTATAAAGGGTATGCTCAGATAGAAGGTCTGGATTTTGATGAAACATTTCCGCCCATAGCAAGATTAGAAGCTATCAGAATGTTTCTTTCCTATGCTTCTCATAAAATATTTAATGTCTACCAAATGGATGTCAAGTCAGCCTTTCTCAATGGAGATTTAAGTGAAGAAGTCTATATGGAACAACTAGAGGGTTTCAAATTGTCTGATAACCCTGACTTAGTATGCAAGCTAAAGAAAGATTTATATGGTTTAAAACAAGACCCTCGAGCCTGGTATCACAGACTGGATACTTATCTCAAAGACAAAGGGTTCAAGAGAGGAACAACTGACATCAATCTGTATGTTAAAACAGAGGATAATGATTTTCTCATCGTACTGGTCTATGTAGATGACATCATCTTTGGATGTAATAAGGATTCACTGGTATAATGGTTTGCTTCTGCCATGGAGTCTGAATTTGAAATGTCTATGATAGGAGAACTGCCATTTTTTCTTGGTCTACAAATTACTCAGAGGCCCGAAGGAATGTTCATTTCTCAAGAAAAATATCTAAGAGAAATGTTGAAAAGGTTTCAAATGGAAGATTCTAAACTTGTGGGTACACCTATGGTAACTATATGTAAATTAAGCAAGGATGATGATTCACCTGATGTTGATCAAAGCTCATATCGATCAATGATAGGAAGCCTTCTATACATCATAGCATCTCGACCAAACATAATGCATGTTGTAGGAATGGTAGGAAGATATCAAGATGCACCTAAACAGAGTCATTTGCAAGCTATCAAAATCATATTCAGGTATTTGAAATAAATAATGACTTATGGTCTATGGTATCCCAGAAATCAAAATCTCCAGTTGACTGCTTATTCAGATGTAGATTGGGAAAACTGTGTTGATGAGAGAAAAAGCACCAGTGGAGGAGCATTCTTCCTGGGTGACTCTTTAGTAGCATGGATTAGTAAAAGGAAAGGTTCCATTTCTTTATCAACCACAGAGGCAGAGTACATTGCTTCTACTACCTATTGTACTCAGGTATTATGGATGATTCAGGCACTTGCAGACTTAGAGGTAAAATACACTGCACCAATCCCAATTCATTGTGATAACACTAGTGCCATCAGTGTGTCTGAAAATCCTGTCTTCCACTCCAAGACCAAACATATTCCCATAAAATATCATTTTCTGAGAGAGCAGGTCACCAATCAGATTGTTCAGGTCCATTGCATTCCCACTACAGAACAAATTGCAGACATCCTTACTAAACCCCTAGACAAGACACCGTTTGAATATCTCAGACAGAAGTTGGGTGTCATTTCGTTTCACACCTAAAAGAGTCCATCTTGTTAGGGGGAGTTTTTTATTGTTTGAATATCTAATGCCTCCTAAAATTACTGCAGCATCTCAGGGGGAGCATGTCTCTTCTTTGACATTGATGTCAAAGGGGGAGAAAAGAAGTCGGGTGCCTTAGTTTCCATCAATGACAAAGGGGGAGATTGTTGGCATGTTTTATAGGCAGCGTATGCTTGTCATTGATGGAAAGTACAACAACGATGATGGATTGAGTACAGGAAGAATGTAATAGATGGGCACCAGAAGTAGTTTTGGAAGATGTTGCAGAACAAGCTTGATAAGATCAGAAGAGATAGTGCAGAGGATGGCTGGCATGCTTTACAAGCAGTATGCGCTTGTCATTGATAGCAAGATAAGAGTATGTAGTGAAGGCAAAACAAGGACAAAGTACGCTCGGGAGGAGAAGCATCAGTGATCACTAGATCCCATCCTGAATTCCCGATGGTCGTCAGATTTGAATGTAGACAAGAAGAGCGTGCTGAAGAGGAGGATAAATCTCAGGCGTTAGATCCAAGTGCAGGATGCGACCATCGTTGGATCAAGAAAAACTTGCATGTTCTTTAAAAGTGAAAGGATAAGCAGGCATACAAAATCTCGAAAGGAGGACCCTCCATTTACAGGCAGGACACGTGGACATAGATCAACATTTCGTTGATTGGAAAGTCAACGGAATGAAATGCTCCAACCTTTCAACTCACAAAATCGCAATATGAGAAACTACGATATAATATCGACCATTGTATTGAGGACAAATATGGACCATTGATCAGACACAATGAAGGATCGTGGATTTTCGAAATCCTGATAAAATCTTGACCGTTGATCCAAGAGGGACACGTGGGGAAAGATCGTCATTTCACTGACTAGAGAGTCAAAGGAATGAGGTTCCCTAACCTCCCAAAATCATGATATGCAAAATCGCGACTTAACCATAGCCGTCAGATCAAGATGTGATTTGCACCGTTGATCCAACTCCATTTCGGAGTTTCGCGGATCGAAAGTTGGAAATGTCAAAGAATATTAACCACAGGAATCCCGAAATCCTGATATGCGAAATCGCGACTTAATCTGATCTGTCAGATCAAGGTTTGATCTGGACCATTGATCCTAATCCATTTCAGATTTTCAGAAATCGAGAGATGGAGAAGTCAGAGACTCTCAACATTAGGAGTCCCGAAGTGCCGAAATGCGAAATCCCGAAACAAGACACGTCAGGAAACCTAAGAACACGTGGCACAACCAGGCAATGACAAGTGTCAAGCTGATTCAACATTTCAGGCACATGTAAGTCACGAATCAGAGTGACACATGGAAGTTATTCAACACGTGTCAATCCACATGTGACGTCAGCAGGATTACACCACTTCGGAGTTTCAGAAATCAGGAGATGGAGATGTCAAGAAACTCTCAGCATCAGGAGTCCTGAAATGTCGAATTGCGAAATGCCAAAATCCCATCAACCATCCATCTCTGGGGGTTATGTGGACCATTGATCTAACCCCATTTCATATTTTTTTGGATCAGGACTTGGTAGTGACAAGAACACTGAACATTAATAATGTCGAAATCGCGAAATGATCTGAGCCGTCAGATCAAGTGTTGATCGGGACCATTGATCCCATGCCATTTCGGGGTTTCGGGGATCGCGACTTGGAGAGTCGAGATGCCTCATCTCCAGATTCATGAAATGAGAAATCCTAAAAGCACCTTATGCATAAAGTTGTGGTCACAACCCTTGGTCGCATCAGCGAGAGATGGAGGAAAGGGCTAGAGAAACCAAGCTCCTTTTCGGGGATCGCGACTGGGGATGTCGAGACACATCGTCACACAAATGTCGAATTGTCAAATGTCGAAATGCCGAAACGAATGCAACATCCCATGGAATCAATCCAATGATGCATGTGAATTTGAACAAGATCGGAGGGCTACTGTAGCACGATACACTATAACTACCAGAAACCATTGATGGTTTCTTATAGAGGACTCGAAGACACTTGGGGATGATTGAAATAGAAGGTGAAGAGACTCTAGGAATCTTCAAGAGGGATGAATGATCGTGGAGGCGATTGAAATCTAGATGAGCATTGAGGCCTGTAACTGGAACAAAGAAGGTGAGCTCGACTGTCACAGAGAAGGCGAAGAGTCTCAAACTGCTAGAGAGGCTGAGGAATCTCAGTACAACATACAGTGATGTTGAACGAGTAGAAAACGACAAGAGAAGCTGAAGAGTCACGATGATGATTAGACAGAGAACTCAAGTTGTGGAGGAATTTGGCACGGAGTGAGCATGCAGAGGCATTATGAATATTGCATGCACAAAGAAAACCGAGACGATAAGAATGATAAACAAAGAAGAGAAGCTTGTTTTTTTTTTTGTCGCTGTGGAGGAGAATTGAGGTGTGGACAAGGAGGGAGAACGCAGGAGTAGAAATGCACAGTCGAGGAATGGTTCATTGAAGGGATATGTAGCATAGAGCATAAGAGGCAGAAGAGCAAAAAGTTCTAGAGGCATGCAAAAGACACTGATGCAGACAGAGAAGAGTAGTGTAACAGAACAACGACAAGGCTGGTAAGCCATTGAATAACTTTATATCACTGTAATAAGTTCTAGTAACAAGAAATTTATAATTCAGGGTAGTTGGGAGGTGCTAGGGAGGACTAGTGTCCTCAAAGGTTCAAGTGGGTGCTTGAACACAAGGATTTGGTGCTTCCTTCTAGTTGTTAATAGAGAAACCAGGGGGTTGGTGCTTCCTTCTAGTGGGTGCTAGAGAAAATAGAGAGTTGGTGCTCTCAGCAAGTTGCAGCTTGCAAAAACGGAGGTTGTAGCCTCACAATGAGTTGGTTCTCATATGTATGATAATGTAAAGAATGTAGATAATACTTATCATATAAAGAAAAAGAGGTTTTTACCCTGTATGGGTCTCCTCAGGAATTATCTGTCTCTGTCTTCTCATATATGTGACTGATGTTGAATGTGTCTTTGCTTATTTCCCATTATTGTAATCATCATTGAGTGCCCTGTAAATATTTTAAAAGAAGCATAATTGTTTAAGAATGGTAACAACTGATTCACCCCCCCGCTCTTAGTTGTCCAACAGATTCCAGTGCATCAGATACATTTACATGGAAAAATGATTCACTATGGTACAAATATCACTTATATTTATGTAAGAAATCCCAAATCAAACAAAAGGTATTATTGGAATTGCACACTTCTCCAGTAGGAGGGCACTTAGGATTTTTGAAAACCTACAATAGAGTCAAGAAGGATTTTTTTTGGGATGGCCTTAAAACTGATGTTCAAAGGTTTGTGGAAGAATGTTTGTTTTTCCAACAAAATAAGGTGGAAACAATTAAGACCCTAGATATTTTACAACCATTAGACATCCCAAGTTAGCGTTGGGAGCAGATTTCCATGGATTTCGTCACAGGGTTACGGAAGTCTGAAGGAAAGAGTGTCATCATGGTGATTGTTGATAGACTGGCCAAGTACACACACTTTTGTGCACTCTCTCATCCCTTCAAAGCTAGTACAATTTCCACTGCATTCATGGAGATAGTTCAAAAGCTACATGATAGCCCAAATATTATTGTAAGTGGCAGAGATCCCATCTTCACTGGACATTTTTGGACAGAATTATTTTCTTGTTTGGGTACTCAATTGGCTCATAGCTCATCCTATCATCCTCAATCTGATGGACAAACTGATATAGTGAACAAATGTCTGGAAGGCTACCTTTGTTTCTTTGTCTCTGATAAACAAACACAATGACTCAAATGGTTAACCTTGGGAGAATGGTGGTATAACACTTCCTTTCATAAAGCAACAAAAATGACACCATTTATGTCACTCTATGGGTACCACCCTCCTTCCATCACATCTTCTCTAAAATAAAAATATAAGGTTCAAGTAGTGGAAGATCACATCAAGCATCAACAAGTTATCCAAATCTTAAAGGACAACCTGACCATGGCACATAATCGCATGAAACAACAAGCAGATCAACATCATAGTGAAAGAAGTTTTGAAGTAGGGGATTGGGTGTTTTTAAGACTACAACCATACAAACAGATGTCCCTCAAGAAAGATAAAAAGGATAATAAATTATCACCAAAGTACTATGGCCCTTATAAGGTGTTGCAAAAGATTGGTACTATGGCATACAAATTTGAGTTGCCTGCATCTTCACTAGTACACCCAGTTTTCCATGTTTCATGCTTAAAAAAGGTTATAGTCGACAAGATCCTAGTTCAAACTATATTTCCAGAACTTGACGAGGAAGGAAAAATCATATTGGAGCCTAAAGACATCACTGACACAAGAGTTCACCAGCTGAGGAATAGAACCATTTTAGAGTATCTCATTAAATGGAGGAAACTATTGGCTGAAGATTCCACTTGGGAAGATGAGTCATTTATACAGAAGCATCTAGAGTTACTCAAGCATTGCGGACAACAATTGTCTCAAGGGGAGGGGCATGTTAATCCCTAATATTGGCTCGTTACCCCTTAATTGGGGCATATTACATTAGTAATGTTATTTTATTTATGTTGGCTTTATTCCATTAGTTCTAATTATACCTCCTAGTCTCCTATATATACCAAGGAGACATTTTCATTTGGAATCATCTTGGAATTGTACATTTATGTGGGCATAAGGAGGTTTCCCCCTCGAAGAAACTTATTATCTGAATTTTTCTCTTTTTCAAGGTGTTGATTACTTATTATGATGTTTTTATATGCTATATTGATATTTGGTTATTACCAGAGAGAAGGGGAGAGAGTGAGTGAGAGTGAATGAGAGAGATTGAGAAAGAGAGTGGTGGGAAAGAGATAATGGTAGATAGAAAGAGAGTGGTAAAAGTAAGAGAGAGAAGGGGAGAGATTGTGTGAGAGTGAATGAGAGAGATAGAGAAAGAGAGTTGTGGGAAAGAGATAATGGTAGAGAGAGAGAGAGAGTGGTATAGAAGGATAGAGAGAGGGGGAGGGAGAATGAGAGAAAGGGAGAGGGGGAGAGAGAGAGAGTGATAGAAAACAAGAGGAAGAGAATTATAGATAGGGAAGGGAGAGAGATATGGGTAGAGAGAGAGAGAGAAGAGAAAGGGATAGAGAGAGAGGGAAACAAGAAGAGAATGTCAAAAGGGTGGGGGGAGAGTGAGAGAGAGACAGGGTTGGGGGGAGACAGGGATTTAAAGAGTTATGGGGATATAGTGATAAAAAGATGGGGGGAAGAGAGAGGAAGGAGGAGACAGGTAGAGTGAGAGTGGGTGAGTGAGAGTGTGAGATATAGATATAGATTTGGAGTGAGAGAAAGAGTTAGAGAGAAATAGAGATCGAGGGAGAGAGAGAGGTAGAGAGAGGGTGGGGAGAGTAGGCGATG
>ML791235.1:152389-166729 GCA_009831015.1 Picea engelmannii
GTGAGTAAAGGATCTAGGAAGGGAGGGAGAGGGAGAGTGGGGGGAGAAGTGAGGGAGGGAGAGAGAGACAAAGAGGGGGATATGGGAAGTAGGAGGTTAGAGAGTGAACAAGAGTTAGGGAGAGAGATGTTATATAGAGAGAGGAATATAGATGGAGGGAGGCAAGGAGGGAGATGGAGAGAGGGAGAGAGAGTTATTTAGTGTTAACAGAAATGCACACATGTTCATGTTCCTAATAATGTGTGTTAAGTTTAGGAACATGTGCATGATTTAGGAATGCATGTGCATTCCTATAACACCTATGTTTTAAAATTAATATTGTTTACTAGTTTTAATGTATTTTTGTCTTCGCATATATCAAAATCCTCAAATATATACCTCTCTTATTACCTCTACAATTTTTTTTAGGCTTAACCATTTCTCAAATGATTTATATGAAACACTAGAGGAGAAAAATATCTACAATCCAAAAAAACACAAGAACAAGACATTCTCTACAAGTATACAATTTTTTGGAACGAAATTCGATCGTTAAGGTATTTAATAGTTGCATGAACAAAATCATACACTTTATATTTTGTTGGAAAAATAAGATACCAGTGTTAAAAAAAATCAAATTTGACACAGTTATTTAAAATTTCTATGATTAAAAGTTGTATATTCGGAAAGCTAACTCAATCTCCTACATTTCATCTTCTTAAAATATATTTGAATTCATTGTAAAAGTACCTTGAATAATCCCTCCAAGTTAACAAATTGTAGATATACACAAATAAGGTATCGATTCCTTTATGGATGAGCTAAGTCCAATTGAACTCACATTTATTGAGCCAAGAGACCCCTTTTACATCCTACTATGGGGGAGATGTGTAGTTAGTTTAGCTCTCAACCTATATTTGACATGTGTACATTTAAGAAATTTATATATAATATTTGACTAAATAAAAAAAATGTGTGTTTTAGGGAACATATATATATATATATATATATGTGTCTCCTTTAATGTAAACATTTAAAAAGAAAGAGAAATATGTGTGTGTGTGTGTGTGTGTGTGTGTGTGTGTGTGTGTGTGTGTGTGTGTGTGATATTGACTAAATAGAAACTAATGTCCACTTTATGTTATGTTAAAAATTTAAGAACAAAGAGAAATATATTTCTTAAGGTTTAATTAAAAATATGTAGCTTTGCTCTCTAAGATATGGGAAAGACATGGGGAAGTTTTAAGCGAGATGCAATGTAAAAATCTAATGTGAGTTTAAATGATTTTCTTTAGTAGCATTGAGTAGCATTAGAGATAAGTGTGCATCTAAAATAAATAATGAGCATCATATATATATATATACCAACACCAAAAGGAATAACACAACCTCTCATGCATAATATAATATATATATATATATATATATATATAGAGAGAGAGAGAGAGAGAGAGAGAGAGAGAGAGAGAGAGAGAGAGAGAGAGAGAGAGTATGTAGATCAAATTTCATTAGGCTACATATTATATATAAATCTAATCCTTTTATGTGTTAATTGTGTTATATCCATGATGATATTTCATTGCAAGTTCATATTCAATCTCACTGAAACCTAATTGCATCTTGTATAAATTATCATGTTATAATTACCAAATTATATATATTTAATATTATTTAAACTTGGAAAGATTTATTTATCTATTAAAATTGTCAATTTTTATATATTTAATATTACTTAAACCTTTAAAGATTTATTTATCTTGTTATAATTGTCAATATGCATATTTAATTTCATCGAAAATTGGAAATATTTTTTCTTATATATCTATCGTTCAAATTCATTCTTCCTATACCATATATTAGATTATATTTCATTCAACACGCATCATGCACACCTGGACAATAGGGATAATTATGGATGGAACAATAATCCCCTTCTATCTATTCACTTATTTGTGAATGAAGGTTCTTTTTTAATAGGGTTAGTGTTTAGGGTCTTATGCAGGGTTTTATTATGTTGACACATTTTTGAAAGCAATAACTAAATATAAAGACAATGTAAATGAGAATATAATATTTTTAATAATTAATACAAATTTTAATAAAATTCCTAAATAATTATTAAGTTGAGTATTAAATGTAGATCAATATCAAACTTATCCTTTTTTTTTTTTGTAAGTTAGTAGTATTATATATAAAGGGCCTTCCTAAACCAAAAGGAGATACAAAGTACATAGAATATTCATGTTGTAGTTATTGGACTGCCCCAACAGAGGGGAAACCAGTCCAGCCAGCATAGAAGTCAAACATAAGAGGTAGAATAGTCTAAATATACTGTTTGAGACTAACTAGACAACAACTAAAAAGTAGAAAGACTAGAGAAACTAGAAGTTCCCTCATTACCTCATACATTTGGCAGATGACCTGGCTAGGTGACGTGGACAGCCTCAGACCACGGCTCCTCCTCGACATATGTCACTCCATCGTCCCACTACTTCCCTACGTCCACGCTTCCCCCGGTCCTGTCGACAACTAGCGAGGTATCCTGAAACACGCAATGTGTTGTGACCATCTCCTTTTCCATATCCTCGTGAATTACTTGGTTCTACTCATTCCTAGCCGAACGCTGCGCTTGGGCATTCCCCTCATTGGTTGCACCACCGGGTTCCTCCGCCGAAGCTGCACCTACGAGGTCCATGGGGAGAGATGCTTGAAGAGAGGTAAGGAACTGGAGAAGGAATGCTACCTTCTCATCCACGGCCAGTAGACGGAATTGAAGATCCTCCACCCCCTGGCAGAGTTCAAAGACCAATCTGAAAAGAATTACCAGGTTGTCTCGTAGCTGAGTGTCAAGGAAAGAGTTCTGTGGCTGATTCTTGCACGGAGGAGGTTCTCCCACAGTTTTCCCAGCAGAGTTCAGATGTTGTGGAGGAGGAGGCCCGAACACTGGAGGATTAGGAGGAAGGGAAGAGGAAGAAGATGACAGCTTAGGGATGATAGAAAGGCTATCAAAATGCAAGACAGTGATAGCGGGTGGTGAAGGAGGAATTGGCTTGGGGTGAATAGAAGGAGAGGAGTAGGAGGAAGGCGATGCAGGGGGTGAAACAGAGGGCCGACAAGGTTTCCAAGGGGAGCCTCTGCGCGGGTGCCCTCGAGGGCACGACATAATTCTTGTCGAGTGGCAGGAAAAGGGAGCTAGGTGTACCAGGGAATGGATGAAAGCCTAAAGATGAACCAGGGTGGTGGTGTGCATGCCAATCCCAGTGAGTTTCGACAAAGGCTGCAAAGGGAAGAGCCAAATGAAACCTGTGCAGAGACAGACGATGAGCATACAGGCCGTGGCCATGAAATGAAGCTTGAGGGGAGGAAGGAGCAGATTAATTGTCGCCTGCGCCATGGTAATGGCCATTTAATGTCGGTTTAGGGTGTTGGGCGATGGTACGAGCCCGTCACATGGCTTCGTGCCTCGCTGGTCATTTCTCACCTCCACGTCATGCCAGGTGTACCGCAATAGCACCCCATCTGGGGGTGTGTCCACTGTTCCAGCTTTGCGAATGCATTGCTAGAGAATGGGGTGATTAGGATCCAGAGCCAAAATACAGAGAAGTTCTGGACCAATCCAAGTAGTTCCCAAATTTGCTAACTCATCTGCAACTTGATTCGCCTTCCTCCTGACATGAGAAAGTACGACTGCCTGATTTGTTTCCATTAGGTCTGTGACCATCTGTAACCCATGTGAGAGTCTCCAGCTAGGCGACATTATGTCCGGGTTTTCTCCATTTAGAATTCTGCAAAGTAAGTTGATGACGATCTGAGAGTCCCCCTCAACTATTAACTTAGTGAAGTTGTGGTCGATGGCTAATTGAAATCCTCGGATGAGCCTCCAGAGTTCCGCAACATTTTTCGTGGAATGGCCAAGGTTGCCTGCGTTTATGAGTATGATGTGCCCTTGATGGTTGTGGAAGACTACTCCATATCCCGCTACGCTCGAATTGCCTTTAGAGGCACCGTCAAAATTGAGTTTAATGAAATCTTCAGGGGGGGGAGACGAAAAGGAGGGGCTACTGAGAGGGGTGGAAGGAGAAGAGGGGGGTAGAGGATGATGAGAGGGTAGAGGCTGCCAATGCTGGAGTATTGAGAGTTCGGAAGGATCATTGTGCACATTTTCATCGGACCACTGCTGAAGGTTGAGAGTTTCCATGATATTGCACCGGCATTGATGCCAACAATGTTGCCAAGGAAGAGAAGTATTGCAGAAGAGTATTATGTTCCTTTCTTTCCAGGTTTGCTAGAGGATGAAGCCTGGAAGTAATTGCCAAATGTGATTGAGGAGGGGGGAATGGAAAGCCTAGTCCCTCCATTCCGAGATGGTATCAATGATACTATCTCTAAGGCGATCTGAAGTGCGCATGATGAGTGCCAATTGATCCTAGAGTTGAGCCGTGTAAGGACAAGAGTTGAGGAGATGGTTCATAGTTTCGTCATCCTATCCACAAAGTATGCATATGGAGGGCCCAAAAAAACCCCTTTTCGAGAGGTTATCCCAAGTTAGTATTCTTGAGTGGGAGACAAGCCAAAGAAAGAGGGTGATTTTTGGCCAGTGTTTAAGACTCCAGATTTTGCACCAGACTTTCCTTGTAGAGAGGGGGTCTGCTGGAGTTAAGATCTGATAAGCCTCCTGTGTACTGTAGGTGCCCCTTGGCGAGTATCCCTAGAAAATGATATCCTCTCCTGCGATTTTGGGAATCTTGCATTTGGCCATTTCCTCTTGCGAGGGTGCCAAGTCCACATGCACTTCCATATTAATGCGTTCCCTGTCCAGGTGCCAGCTTTGCCAAGTGTCTTCTAGGGGATTTTCCTACCAATAGTCAGCTACTCTTGTCAGGCCCAGTTGAGTAGCCGGAGTACAGATGTCTCTTGCCCAGTCTTTGTTGTCTAAAACCAGCCATTGTTTCCAGGAGACGTTCCAGTAGAGAGTCGATCCCCATTCCTGATTTCCCAAAAGGTGTTTTGAGTAACCAGTTGTTTGTTCTTCCTAACCATTGTCCATATTAAGGAGCCGGGGTTGTCCCCATTCCATCAAATTAGGTTATTTTCCACCACAGTCAGTGCATATTTATTTCTCCAAAGTCTGGCCGAGAGGTCCTTGGGGTGTTTGAGCCACTGCCACCAAATTTTAGCACTTAACACATTGTTCATCATGAGGGGGTCCTGTAATCCCAAGCCACCTTGGTCTTTGGGCTGGAATAATTTGTCCCAGCTAACCAGTGCTATTTTCTTTCCTGAATTGAGGCCTTGCTAGAAGAAGCTTCGCTGTAATTTTTTAATGGTTGTAAGAACAAACCTTGGGGTAGCCAGCGCAGAGAAGATGTAGACAGGAAGGGATTGAAGGATAGATCGAAGAAGAATGAGATGACTGGGGAGATTTAGAACTTGGTAGGTCCAGGAAGAGAGATTCTTGGTAAAAGAGGATAAAAGATGTTCCCACAAGGAATTCCGGAGGGCATTGTCAATCAGGGGAATGCCAAGGTATTTGGACGGAAGGGAGCTTCTGTTGAAACCTAGGATTTCAGAGATATGTAGCTGAATTGGAGGTGGCGTATTGAAGAATTTTTTTTTAGATTTATCCTTGTTGCAGTCCAGCCCCGAGGCGTCTGAGAAGGTTTGTAGAATTGCAAGAAGAGAGTTGGCTTCCTGGACAGTCGGGGTGCCCATTAAAAGCGTGTCGTCCACAAATTGATTATGTGAGATAGGAGGGGAAAACTTATCCTTCTATATGTTGTTAGTTTCCACAATATTTTGATTGCTTGGAGACTTCAAATTTAGCACTAGATATTGCATATTTATTATGTATCATATAAATATATAAGATCACTTTTTAACTAGTTTAATATTGAGAAAAGTAGTGAGGTTTTGGACATCCATTTATTTCAAATTGTTTCAAATGTAAAACAACAAGAAGTATATTGGGAGTAAATATATTATTGAGATAATATTTCTATATGAAGAGGATGAAAGGATTCTCAAGATATATAATTATACTTTAATCAGTGATCCAAATGCAAAATGTTTCAAAATTCAATAGGTTTGGGTTTATACTATTCATATTACGCAATCTTGGAAATTGAAAGATAATGCAATATCAATCATTGAATATCTATATTTATTTCAACAATAATATAACACAAAACAATAGGGCATATTCATTATAGTCATATAACAAAAAACAATAGGGCATATTGATTTTAGTGAGGATATTAAAAATATGATTTAGAGAAATAAGGGATTTGAAATGATTTCTACAATGATATAACACAAAACAATAAGGTGATTTATTTTAGAGATGGTACAATGAAAAATTATTTAGAGCAATTAGTTTCATTGATTTCAATAATGACGTAATGCAAAACAATATGCATTGATTTAAGTGATGATACAATGAAAATTTGTTTAGCTTAATGAAGTAGGGTTCATTGATTTTAGTGATAATGATATAACACAAAAAAATAGGGCATATTTATTTTAGCGATGATATTAAAAACGCATTTAAAGAAATAAGAGAGTTAAAATTATTTCAACAATGATGTAAATTATTTTAGAGATAGTACAATGAAATTTCATTTATAGAAACCAAATGTTATGATTTGAACAATAACATAATGCAAAACAATGCACTGCATTGATGTGATGACACAATAATAAATGATTTAGAGAAATAGTTGCATTTATTTCAATAATGGCATAATGCAAACAAAATATGCATTGATTTAAGTGATGATACAAAGAAAAATGATTTAGCATAATCAAGTAGTTGTATTTATTTTAACAATCATAGAACCTAAAACAATAAAAATGAGTTTAGCATTAACTTAGTGAAAACCAATTTCAAAACATATATATAAGTTGAAGTCATCTAGTTTGTTTGGCTATGTGTCATTTATATAGTAGTATTTTCACATTAAAACCATTTTAATAATAAGGTATATAAAATGTGAAAAATTTGGTAGGTTTAAAATTCCTCAAGGTATCACTTTTAGTGAAATATCTCCAATTAAAGTTGTTCACCATATCCAATTTCAACCTCCATTTCCATATGATCAATATAAAAGATGGGAAATTGTGTCAGTGGTGTGTAAGAGAAAAACTCAAGAATATAGATTCTCATCAATTACTAAGTAATTTATGAATTATTCAATATCTTCGTCATATCACTTCTTAATGATATGAATTTATATATATGTTATTTGATATCTTAACAATTCAATTTTTTTATTATTGAACATATTCATCACTAAACATTGTTATTTTGTTACTATTTGCATTTATAATTATGTAAATTTCAAAGTATCAAGCTCATCTTAAACATATACATATAGATAAATATTATCATCTAAAAATTTCATGTTCCTTCCCCCGACTGGAACTAGTGTAGATTCATCTTAACTCTAGATCTATCATGCACCAAGAGTGATAAAATCCCTCGAGGTGCAAACCTTTCCTCAAGATTTTCACTCTAAAATGAGGTTTTTACCTTGAGGGATTTGATCCCTCTCAATGAATGATATATCCATAGTTAATATGGATGTATGCTAGTTTCCATCAAATTCAATCTAGACTCAAAAGCGAAGGCTCCATGGATGGTTTGTGATTTTTTATAATAATAATAAAAAAAACATTTACTCTTATGGCATCTAAACAACAATAAACCTATTGAAGGTAATGTTTAATTTATATTACTATAATTGTTGGTAGACTATTACATTGTCGAAAAAAAATTATTAGACCATTTGCAACATAAATTGGGGTTAAAAAATGGTCTCAACCTAATTTAAGGTTATTCAGAATTAGGCCTAGATGATTAGAATTAGTTGCGGATGATTTCTAGTCATTTCCATATTTGTAGAAATATGAAGCATATATGAATGTATTAGTTGTTCATTAAAGATATGAGAAATAGAGAAGGAATGAGAATGAATAATCTCAAGCATATAAATATTTGATGTTTTGTTTCAATCTTTTTATGGTTTGTTGTGCTTTTTTTTATTGTAATTGTCTCCTCATAATTCTACATTTTGTATCGGAGTATGTTACGGTAGTGGGAAATATTAAATTTTTTTGTGAAGCTTGTGAATATTGAATCTATTTGTAGGAGTGTTAGAAACTGGAAAGAAATGGCCAAAAAGAACAATGGTCTTAATATTTCTTAATACCAATCTTTAAAGGTGATCATTATGGTTTTTGGAGCATTAAAATGAAAACCTTGTTTCTTTCACAGGAATTGTGGGTTTTGGTGGAAAATGGTTATACAAAACTAGTGGATGCTCAATATATTGTTGGCTACCCAATTTAAAAGATATGAAATATGGGAAAATCGAAAAAAAAAACTCAATATATATTTTTTTCACCCAAAAAATAGTGCACGATTATATTTTTCCAAGACTTGTTGAAAAAAAAATATCAAAGGAGGAATGGGATTTGTTACAACAAGCATATCAAGGGACACATAAGGTAAAAGTTGTTAAATTTCAATCTCTTAGAAGAAAATTTGAAGCTCTTTCCATGAAAAATTGATAAACTATGCAAGTTTTTTTCACTAGAGTTATGGGAATATTGAATCAACTTAGTTCTTATGGAGAAGATTTAAGAGATCAAGAAATTGTTGAAATTTTTTTAAGAAGTCTTATTGAAAAATTTGATGCTATTCTTTTTGTAATTGAAGAATCTAAAGATTTAACTCAGTTCTTTGTTAATCAGCTTATCATATCTCTTCAATCTCAGGACCAAGGATGAATATATATTTTCAAAAATATTTTATCAAGATTTTCAAGAAAAATCAAATATTTCTAGAGATAGAAGCCATGAAGTTGAGAAGTTTTCCCATGAGAACACTCATGGAGGAGGAAGAATATTGATTTTTCTAATTTCCATTTATGATAATTATTACTTTATGATTTCAAATAGATTTTAATTCTATTGTTATCATAGATTAATTACACACTGAAAATTACAAGTGAAATAAAATTTCAATAGAAATAAAAAAATCACACAGAAATAACCATGCACAATAGACACAAGATTTATCTTGGGAAAACCCCAACAATGGAGAAAAACCTGGAAAACATTGTTATAGAAGAAATTCATTCCAAATTCATCAATATATTACCAGAAAAATGAAGAGTTCGAAGCTCATATAAAGTTGTTCCCTAGTGTGAGTAAGATCCCTCAAGTATGGCGGATCACTAGAACAAGATAGTGCACAACAAAATTGACACAAATGGTAACTGGAAACTACAACTTCAAATGAAAATGCAACTACAACTAGATAATGTGCACTAGAAGTGGAGATTTGATGAGATGTGTAATAATGAAATGAATATCCCTTTATTTATACCAGTCAAGTCACCTTAATTTGTTGACAGGGATGACTTGTCTTTTTTGTATTTTAACTTTATGTTTTTTATTTTACAAGTATTTCATCAATGCTTCAATGGATATGAATTGATATTATTATCTTATATTTCTTTCAAGTGCATTTGAGGGTCTTCTATAATTATTTCTTAAGGAGAATCACTTCCCGAAGTTGCAACAATTCAACATTCCCTCTCAACAAGGGAGACATTCTCCATACTTGAATTTATTTTGTCATAGAAAAGTTTCTTCATGAGCCATGTTGATGATCCATCTCCCCACAAATTTGTTTAGCACCTTGGGTCTCAAATAAAATCACACCTAGACCATTCACCTCCACAAGTAGACCCTTGTGAATGAATGTCACCACAGGTAAACCCTTGTGAGTGAATCTTCCATTCTCCACTGGTTAAACTACTAATCCTAGGAGAATGACATCCAATTTTATATGAAACATATAAGCACCTCAATTCCAAAGGTAAACCCCTGTAAGTAAGGACTACACCTGGGCCCATTTACCACAAGTATACCCTTGTGATAAAGGTATCCTATCTCCATTGGTATGCAATCCAATCTAGGAGAATGTCCACTTAAATCTTACTAGGGCCACTCACCACAACAAGTACACCCTTCCGAGTGAGTGTAATTTACATTTAAACCCATGTAAGTTAATATTTCATTATGCACTGGTTAAACCATCAATCATGGGAGAATGATACTCGATGAAACCACACACTGGAGGAATACTAGCACCTCAAGTCTTCTATCCTGAAGACTATGCTCATGCCACTCACCTCCACAAGTACACCCTTGTGAGTGAGTGTCACTTATAGGTAAAACCATCTTTTTTTGAGAAATATCACCCTACGGATAGGTTGAGCTTCCATTAGTTGGGTTTTCTTCAACTAAGAAAACAATAACAAGTGGACACTAACATTCTGTACTTCCATCTATTTACGAATGAAATAAGAGAGGTAGAGGAAGATAAAGAGGAACTTTTTTGTGTCAGTTGTCCTCACTTCTCTTTATTTTTCATGTGTTGGATCCAATCCATCTCCAAATGTACTCTATCTGCAAAGAAATAGAACTATTGTATTTTTCTACTACTTGTACCAAGTTAGATAAAAATTATCATAACCATGCCACAATCATTTATACATAAACCTGAAAAGAGATAAAAATAGGGAAATAGGCCAACTTCATTAATATGAGAAACAATGGAAATTACAATCATGAGGCATTGAAATACTCCTCCAATGATCCTCATATCCACCCCTTACTATATTCTGACAAATGAAACTAAATTTTGGTATACTTCATACCTTAACTCTTTCTAATATCTTTCACCTTTGAGAGACCTTGCTTATATAGAGGATTTGGGAGGTTCAACCAAATTAAAATATCAAGGGAAGGTAGATATATTTCCTCCATAACTTAGTATTTATCAAACAAAAAGGAGAGGCTCGATCCTATGAATCATACCTCGATCATAACCACCAAAAGTATCTCAGATTCAAACCGTAAAATAAGGTGGGATTGGTTAAAACCATCCTAACAGGGTTAACGCTCTCAGTGACACTAGAAAGTGGTGTCATTGATGTTCCCTATTGTTATGGAAAGGGGTATCACCCTCATATTGACGCTCCCTGAGCCATAGGATGGGGGAGACGATGCCCCAACTAAGCCAAAAGTTGAGGGTAAAAGTCATGTTTTCTACCTTAAAAATGGTTTTTTCTTCTCTTCAATCGATAGGGATGATGAAAAAGTGTTATTCAATGGTTTCATACTGATGAAACATGAATGAAACCCTTAGGAAAACTCATTTTGTAATTACGACACTCAAAAACACAAATGTACATAAGTGCAACACTTAATGAAATAGTGACATAAGTGCAACACTTAGTATGACACTAAGTAGTGTGAAAATTTTCCATGTAACTCCTGTAAGTGAATATGTAATTATCCACACTTTAAACCAACAATCATGGGATAATAATTATTGATTTTTCCTCCTGAAGAAACAACATCACCTTGAGTCTTCTATAATTCAAATATTGTGCGTGGACCACAGGTACACCCCTTTCAATATCTTCCCACTGCAAATAATCAACACTCACTTTTAGTGAGGGAGACATTCTATATCCCATCAAGTTTGTCTCTAGATACTAGATCTTTATTTTTCCCTTCTGTATCATGTCTCGAATTATCTGAAATATACTCATCTGTGGATATGTACTGGAGCTTCACTATTCCCTTTTTCATCATGTCTCGGATGAAGTATCACAAGAATATTCTGAAGCCACACTACTTTATGACTTGTGATACCAGATACAATATACAATGTCTTTGTTGTATTGAGTGCTATAGAAACATGATTTCCTAAAATTGTAATTGATCCCATGTTGAAGCAACATACCAAGGTGCTCAATTTCTTTATTTCACTCCCTATCCAATTGGAATCTGTATATCTCTACAGCATCATTTCACCACCTGAGACATAATTGAGACCATATCCAATTGTACCATGAAATTACCTCAACACATGCTTCTTTGCAACCCAATGGAACTTCCTTGGCTTCAACCAAACACTAGCTCAAGGTGCTTACTGCAAAGAAAATATCTATCCTAGTATTAACCAGTCATATCAAGGATCCAATCCACTTCATGTACATCATGGGATCCACCAAATTTGAATCTAAAGTCGAATTACTCAACTTATTCATATTTGTCTACATAGGTGTATCCATGGACTTACAATCCATCATATTGAACCTCATCAGTATCCTGTGACTGAGGAAGATATCATCTGATATTTGTCACACCTCTAATCCCAAAAAATAGTATATAGTTTCAATATGCTCCACCTCAAACTCTGAAGCCAACTCCCTATGTCACTGAAGAAAATCATGTTGTCTAGTTTTCCTCACTGGTTTCTCCCTTTGTCACTGAGATACAATCCATACCCCATTCCTCATGAATTTTTTCCTCCTCTATCACTATATCAAAGTCTAATGAAATAAGGGAATCTTCCTAGGAGGTCTCACATCTCCTATAATCCTCTTATATCTGAAGCTTTTCTCTAGCCTCCTCAACTCATGAAATATGTTTGTAAGTCCTCGAAGATGTATTTCACCTACCTAAACCTGAGGGGGAAGTCCATATAAATGATCAACTCTCCCTCTAAGAAACCTAACTCTCTTTGTGACCAAGATCACTTCGAGTCCACGTTCTCCTTCTGAAACTTAACCCCATTTGATTCTATACAATATTTGGAGCCATATGAACCCTCTGCATCTGCTGAAATCCTTTGAAGTCTTGATCTCCTATGAACTTCCCTAGGAGGTTTCTCCTCCCTAATGGATCCTCAGGGATGACTCCCTATGAACACTAGCTCCCTCTTAGTTGTTACTTTGTGGGGCCACCTTATCCTCCTCATAACTGGAAGGTTTGGAATCAATGATGTAACTGATCAATTCCATATAAATCAAGAACTTATGAGGTATTTTTCACTCTCTGAAGGTACCACTAGGATTTTCATGTCTCTTTTCATCCTAGAATGTGTCACAGAGCCATGTTGGCCTCTTTGTATTCATATCAACATCTCCAGGTAGATACACTAGTTATTCTAGCTCTACTGACTCCTCATGATAGTATGACGGATGGACAAATGTGTTAGAAAAACAGGACCGCGGAGCAATAAAATAAAACAAATGCAGAAACAAAACACAGAAGACACACAATACAAGAGAGACACAGATTTATGTGGTTCACCCAGTGTGGGCTATGTCCACCAGAGAAATTGCCAGGTCATTCCTTTATTATTATCCAGCAAATGAAGGGATACAACCTACAACAAAACCCACCGTAACTTCCTCTTCTTTCTCTCACAGTCTCCTCTCTTAGAATACAATATTCACCATCATCCATAGCCGCAATACATTTCCCTCATAAAAGAGGGTTGCCTTCTAGGGAAAAAAAACCCTAACATAATCTCTACCGTTAGATCTGTGACCTTATAATGAATGGTCCAGATTTACAATGAAATTACAATATACTTTTACATGGCAATTTTTTCTTCGGGAGCTTCACCCTCCAACCCCCGCTGGGGGCCCGCTTGCCCCCAGACCCCCCAGTCGGGGGGATAGCCCCCCCGGACCCCACAGAGGGGGTACCCCTCCCCCCTCTACACTCCCCCACGTGGAAGAGTGTACATACTTCTGGGGTGTAAATACTTCATGGGGTATAAACATGGCTAAAAGCAAGGACCTATGAATCAGGAAGATAATCAGGCTCCACAACCAATAATCTCCCACTTGGAGACTAATCTAAACAACTCCACTGCTGTTGTATATGATGGACTCTGAACCCTCTTGGACCTGGAAAATTTCTCATCTTCATCTTCATTCTTGAAGACCAATTGAAACTGAGCAAGAACTCAGTTTCTCCTTGGTTACTCCCTTTGTTAACATGTCTGCAGGATTCTAGCTAGTGTGTATCTTTTCCATCTTCAATTGTCCATCTTCCAAGGTGGATCGTATGAAGTGGTACCTCAACTATATATGCTTAGTCTTCGAATGGAAGGTTGAGCTCTTTGCAAGGTGAATGGCACTCTGACTGTCACAGTACAACTTGTTGTTCTCCTGCTTCTTTCCTAATTCCTCCATAAACATTTGTAACCAAATCATCTCTTTACTAGCCTCTATAGACACAACATACTCTACCTCTGTTGTTGAAAGTGAAACAACCTTTTGCAGTTTTGAAATCCAACTTACTATTGTTCCACCTATAGTAAAAACATACCGTGTGGTGCTCTTCCTGCTGTCTTTATCACCTGCCATATCTGAATCAACATATCCCTGTAGAAAAGTGTCTGAACCTCCAAAACATAATGCATGTGTAGTAGTACCTCTCAAATACTTGAGAATCCACTTTACTGCCTCCCAATGTTCTTTACCT
>ML791235.1:173570-221346 GCA_009831015.1 Picea engelmannii
ATGAGGGTGTCTATATCCATTTTCCCTCTTGGACTCTAAAGCTATCAAATCTAAAATTAAATTCCTATCTACCAGCATTAACTATATTAAATGTCGACTATCTACCCAAAGGATGAGAGCTTAAAGGCTCAAGGTCCATTACACTATACAAGTGCACCTCCTTCATAAATGACTTCATTAAAGGCTTTGCGCAATAGTTCCAAAGTAATTCAAAATGTGTGCTGGCTAATCCAACTGTCTTCCGCTTCCACGCTGGATCGCTTGATGAGTCGGTGATGCTCCTCCATCATAATCCTCGACTTGAAAACTTTCATGGGCTCCTGTCCATGAGCTCCTGCACGGTATGTACATGCTTTAGAATTTTCTCTTCACTCTCCCAACTGGCATATTCCACTAGGTGGCCCTTCCATTTGACCAGATACTCGAGGTATTCCTTCCTTCGGGTCTTCTTACCCACTCTCTTGTCCAGTATGCATTCCATTTACGGTTTCTCTGCAACTGGAAATTGTTTCACCCACTGGATCACTGGCTCCTCAATTCCAGTCTCTGCTTCTCCAGCCCTGTATGGGTATAAATCTGTGATATTGAATATTAGAGATATCTTGATTCCATCTGGCAACTCGATCTCATAAGAATTTTCTCTGAATTTTCTCAAGACCTTGCATGGTCCGATCTTCCTCATTTTCAGCTTATTGTATGTTCCCCTTGGGAAACTTTCCTTCCTCAAATGTTCCAGAACTAGATCGCCAACTTCAAAGTGAAGTTGTCTCCGATGTTGATTTTCTCTGCGCTTGTACTCTTCACTTGATTTTAGTAGTCGTTCCTTCACCTGGATGTGAAGTTCCTTCATCGCCTCAACAAACTCTTCTGCACTAGCGCTGCTAGTAGCAGTCCGTTATGGATCCCTCAATTCAGAAAATACTCTCAGCTGTATCCCATAGACAACCTGAAATGGACTTCGGCCTGTGCTCCGATTCACTGAATCATTGTATGCAAACTCTTCTTGTGGCAATATGTTATCCCAGCTGCTATGGTGCTCTGTCACCAAGCTTCTCAGCAAGTCTCCCAGACTTTTGTTCACCACTTCTGTTTGTTCATCTGTCTGAGGATGATAGGCACAACTAAACATCAAGTTAGTTCCTAGATTCTTCCATAAGGTCCTCCAAAAATTCCCTATGAATTTGGTGTCCTTGTCCGAAACTATACTTTTCGGTAGTCCATGAAGTTGAATGATCTCCTTAAAAAAAAGATTTGCGATGTGAGTCACATTGTTGGTTTTCTGGCAAGCTATGAAGTGTGCCATCTTAGAAAACCTATCTACTACCACAAAGATTGAATCATGTCCTCTTTGCGTTCTTGGAAATCCCAATACGAAATCCATGCTTATCGCCTCCCATGGCCTTTCTGGTATGGGTAATGGCTGATAGAATCCTGCATTTTGTTTCCTCCCCTTTGAATGCTGGAAAATTCGACATCTCTCAATGAACCGCTTGACATCTTCTCGCATTCTTGGCAAAAAGTATGACTCATTCATCTTCACGAATGTTTTTTCATGGCCAAAATGTCTTGCTAATCCACCACTGTGCTTCTCCTTTAGCAAGTTCTCCCTCGTGGAGAATTTTGGAATACACGGTTGATTGCCTCTGAACAAGAACCCTTCCTAGATCATATAGTCTATCCAAGGGTTTCTATCTCTGAGAACTGGATTCTGAGCTGCTTCATATGCTTCTACAAAATCTGCATCACCAGCGTACATGTCCCTGAGATTTTCAAAACCCAAGGTTTTGAATCAGAACTCCTGCAACAACAAACACTTCCTTCTCAAAGCATCAACCACTTTGTTAGCAATACCAAAAATATGCTTAATCACAAATGTGAAATTCTGCATATACTCTACCCATTTTTCATGTTTCTGATTCAACTTCTCCTGTTGAGTCACAAACTGTAATGCATGATTATCACTGTACAATACAAATTCTTTTGGGATCAAATAATGCCTCCACTTCTTCAGTGCTTGTATGATAGCATAAAACTCCTTATCATACGTGGAGTACTTTATTTTCACCTCATCCAGTTTTTCGCTGAAATATGCAACTGGCCTGTCTTACTAACTTAAGACTGCTCCTATGGAAAACCCGCTTGCATCACATTTCACCTGAAATGTCTTCAGGAAATCTAGCAGCACCAAAACCGGTTGTTCTGTTATCTTCCGCTTCAATAGATTGAAGCTCTTCTCAGCCTCCACTGTCCAGTGAAAAGAGTTATGACGCTTCTTCACTGTATCCATCATCGCTGCGTTGATTGCACTGAAATTCCTGATGAATTTTCGGTAGAAACTAGCTAATCCATGGAAACTTCTCACCTCGAAAATATTTCTCGCTGATGGCCAATTCTTGATCACTTCTACCTTATCCGGATCCATCCTCAACTCATTCGTCGAGATAACAAAACCTAAGTAAATGAGATCTATCTTCATAAATGAGGACTTCTTCATGTTAATCAACAGCTTCTCCTGTTGTAGCTTATTCATCACAATGTCCAAATGCTTCAGATGTTCGGCCTCTGATTTACTGTAAATCAATATATCATCCAAATACACAATGACGAACTTCCCGATGAATTTCCTCAGGACTTCATTCATCAACCTCATGAAGGTACTCGGTGCATTCGTCAAGCCAAATGGCATGACTAGCCATTCATACAAACCTTCGTTTGTCTTGAATGTTGTTTTCCATTTATCGCCTTCTCTCATGCGAATCTGGTGATATCCACTTTTCAAATCAATTTTTGAAAAATACCTTGCCCCGCTCAGGCAATCCATTAGATCATCCATTCTCGGAAATGGGAACCTGTACCTGATGGTTATTTTATTGATCACCCTCGAGTTGGTACACATCCTCTAGCCTCCATCTTTCTTCGGACTGAGCACTGTTGGAACATCACACAAACTCAAGCTTTACCTGACCAATCCTTTGTCCAACAATTCCTGGACCTGCTTCTTAACTTCTTCATTTTCTTGCGGCGTCAACTTGTACGTGACTTTGTTTGGAAAACTAGCTCCTGGTATGAGATCTATGTGATGACTCACACTCCTCATCGGTGGAAACAAACGAGGTAATTTTTCCACTATGATGTCAACGAACTCTTCTAGTAGTTCCTGAATCTCATCTGGTAGATCGTCCACTCTTGTGCTAGTCAGAACAATCCTCGACTTTCTGACCACAAAGAATTGTGGATCTTATTTCTTCTTCACCTCCGTAAGAAGCTCCTTCCCACTCATGAGAAGTATTGTGTTGCTTACTTCTGGCTTCACTTCCTTATCCCTTATCGGAAGCAACATATGGGTTCTCCCATTTTTCTCCAGAGTATATGTGTTCATTATCCCATCATGAATCACATTTTTGTCATATGGCCATGGTCTACCCAACAATAGATGACAAACATCCATGGGAATAACATCACATAAAATATTATCATTATATCCACCTATTTTGAATTCAACTAAACATTGTTTAGTGACACTTACCTGATGTCCCTTCTGTAGCCACAAAACTCTGTATGGGCTCGTATGATCAGTTGTCTCCAGCTCCAGATTTTCCACCATCTCTGTAGATACGAGATTGTCTGTGCTACCATTGTCCATGATAACCTTGCATACTCTATCCTTGGTATTGCAAGTTGTTTTGAATAGTTTGGTCCTTTTGACTGAACTTTCCACCTCCTTCTCGGGTGTCAAAAAGACTTTACGCATCATCAATGACCTTCCGCCTTCTGCGTCTTCTACCTCAACATCTCGCCCCTGTGCCTCTGTGATGTGAGATTCCTCAATGTCATTCTTTTTCTCTAGACACTCGAACAACCTGTGCCCATTCTTTCAACACGTGAAGCATGTGATGACTCCACCTATTCCTCTTCCTCTACCTATGGTACGAGGAAACGTGTTATTGTCAGCATATCCTCCTCTCTGTTCATTATGCTATTCTTATTGCTCAACATATGGCTATCCTCGCTGTGAGGTTCCACCTCTCTCAACTTTACCCTGAGGTTTCTTCCATTCCTCCTTGGGCTTCTGATATTTATCCTGGGCAACTGCTTTGCCTTTGGGTTGGCTTCTACCTTGACCTATTTGACCTTGCTTACGGCTCAACTTCTCCTCATCTTTCATTGCCATCTGATAAGCGTCCTCCACAGTCCGAATGGTTACCATGCTCAATTCATCCTGAATGTCATATCTCAGACCATTCCGATATCTAGCGACCTTCTCATCATCGCTCTCCCGATGACCTGCTCTGATGTTCAGTCGATAGAACTCCTCCGTGTATTCTTTCACTGTCATCAACTTCTGTCTCAGGTTTTGCATCCTCCTGAATAGAGTAATTAGATAGTCTCTTGGGATGAATTTCGTCTTCATCTTTGCGATCATTCGATCCCAACTCTTGATCTTCTGCTTTCCTTTGCAGGATCTGTCATCTTGTAACTCATCCCACCATAAGGTTGCATGTCCTTTCAGGCCCGTGACAACATGCTTGACCTTCTTGTCTTCTTCGACATCTTCATAGTCGAAATAAGTATCCAGAGCTCTAATCCAATCTAGAAGCTCCTCTGCATCCAGATTTCCCTCATAGACTGGAATGTCCATTTTGGATTTTGCACCCATTCTGGCAATAGTTTTAATCAAATGCTTGTTGTTTGCATCTTCAGCTGCAACTTCCTCCTCTCGTTCAGCCTCTATCTCGCTCTTGGAATCACTAAGATCCCTTGCACTAGCTGTGCGTCTTTGAGCAGTCTTTGTGTCTTCGAGTCTTTCTCAGAGATCTCTCATCTGTCTCTCCATTTCTGGACTTTCTACTTGCCTGCCTCTTCTCCGCATGTCCCTATCCTCTGGATCAGGTGACTGTCTTTCTCTTCTTGGTGGCATGGTGAATTTCCTTCTTCTCTGCCACAGAAAGCAAAGAGTCTTTCTTGCTCTGATACCACTCTGACGCAGGCGCACTCCTCAGAGCACGTCCACTCACACAGGATCTTCCTCCACTCACAGCCCGAAGAACTCAAAGGTTCCTCTAATTCCCTACGGGAATTTTCCTTACCCACAACAAATTTTCAAATGATCTCCCTTAATGATCAAGAAATTGGACTTCGTGATTTCGCGAATCCTATTGTCGCGCACTTCGTACTTCACAATACCCCGAAACCCAATGGGTAAATGTCAACGCCTCCTGTTCTTATCAGAAATCCTTCCGTCGGGATTTTGGCACCTATGATGTCGAAAACAACTCATCTCGCTAATCCATGATTCACGATATGCTGATACACCGATGCGGCATGACACCTATCCTCCACTCAAGTCCTTGTAATTAATTTGGCGTCGCGTTTCGGATTTTTGCGACTTCTCCTGCAATGATTTTCATGTCACCAAGAATCCTGATACCCCGATCCCCGATGCACATGAGAACTGACTCCTCTACGTCACTGTCCCCTCGTCGCTCTATTGGACATCGCAGGATCTTGATTCCTGATGCTGTGATTTCTTTGCTCCCGGAATTCCCGATTTGTCAAACCCCGATGCCTCTCCATTTTTCTGACGTGTGTCCTACCGAGATCCACGGCTAGGATTTCTCCAGAGTTTCGAGACTAGGAAGGTCTCGAACTTTTCAACTTCTAAAACCCCGATGCTTCACATGGAATTAAACCCTGTGAAACTTCTGTCCAACCAAACGGTTGACGGGTATCCAATGATAATCCAATGGCTCATGGTTTCTCGATCTTAAACTCCAGGCGTGGCCATAACCTCCTCGCTACTTCAAGTGGATCTGAAGGCTGATGGGATTTTCACGACTTCCCTCCACAAGATCTTGACTGTCGCTTCCCCTTCTTGAGGATTTCCTTGATATGAAATCTCCTATGCGGTCCTCCAACAGATTTGAAGGCTCTACTTCTCCTGATCTTTTTCCAGCTTCTCAGTCTCTTAGAAATGGGAACCCTTTGCTCGCACTCCTTGCAACAATTCTGCAAACACTTCAAGTTTTTAGCCTCCCCTGACTCTGTGCACCTCTGTAGCAGCAGTCTTTCGATGCTTCTCTCAGAATCGCAACTCTGAGACTTATTCCTAGCCTACACACTCCTTGCACAGCACTGTGCCCAACTACACCTTCGAGGAAATGAGAACGAAAGCTAACTCTAATTGAACCCTTCTGTCAACGCACTTGTTGCGGACAATTCAACTGTACTCCTTGCAGGAATCTCTGGCTCAATTAGAGAAACAATTGAAACTCATTCCTTCATCCCTTCAGACTTCAATTCAACCATGAAATCACATACACAACATATAAAAGAAAATGTATGACAGGAAGCAAACATTCATGAGCATATCAATATCAACATACACAGGGAACAACACAAGCCATGAAATTTGAATCATAATTCTTCTATTAATTCAAATGTATGTACATGGGTGTTCTTCATACAATTCTCTGCATGCTCTTCTTCTGCTTCTCTTCTATGCTCAGGGGTTATGTTATAATGATACCAATGAGGGTGTCTATATCCATTTTCCCTCTTGGACTCTAAAGCTATCAAATCTAAAATTAAATTCCTATCTACCAGCATTAACTATATTAAATGTCGACTATCTACCCAAAGGATGAGAGCTTAAAGGCTCAAGGTCCATTACAATATACAAGTGCGCCTCCTTCATAAATGACTTCATTAAATATTTTGTGCAACAGTTCCAAAGTAATTCAAAATGTGTGCTAGCTCATCCAGCTATCTTCTGCTTCCGCGTTGGCTCGCTTGATGAGTCGATGATGCTCCTGCATGAATATGAAAACCTCCAATCTTGTTGTTGTTGTTCCATTTTATTTTGAGATGTCATACAATATAGGAGACACCATCAATGTTTCCTCCAATATCTTAGAGTGTCCATCATCTTGACAAGAAGAAATCACAAAATTTGAAACAAAAGGTTCAATGTCTAGGAAAATGTCAATAAGCCTGAATACCCTAAAATTTCAATTTTGATGGATTGTCAACATGAGAGATGTAGTGGGTGTGCTAGGAAAGGGTGAGTTTCTCTATGTCAAATTTTTCCCAACTTATCCCAATCAATGTTCAGTGAGCTTCACAAATGGTTGTAGTTAGTTTGGGGTGAAATTTCAAATTTCAACAAATTACAATATGATAGGTACAATAAATGCATTGGAGAAAGGAGATTTTTTATGTGGTGGAGTTAGTCCCAACAAATTTAAAATAAGTTTTCAATGATATTGACAAGTTCATGTCAGCGTAGTGGTAAATCTCATGTGCAATGGAAATTATCAACTTGCTCTGATACCATGTTGATTTTTCTACTTTCCAAATGTGATAATTATTACTTCATGATTTTAAAAAGATTTTAGTTCCACAGTGATGCAGGAGCATCTCTCCACGTCATCCAACCACATCAGCGCGTGCATTCAAGGCTGAAGAGAGGCGTAACCCTCGTCCTCAAATTTTGAATTTGAATGTAATTTAATTTCTTAGGCTGGTGAGCCATGAAGCCATGCTTTGCACAGGCGTAGAAGTAGGTAGGCCTTTAATGTTTGAAGGTTGAGATCTAGATCCAATTCTGGACTAGACAACCCATTCAATGTAATTCAATAGGGTAGGTAGATTGGAGGGAAGAGCTCAAAGAGCCCCCTCATGTAAAATATATTTCATTGTAATTGTAATCTCATAGTAGAGATTTTGCGAGTAAAGAGCAAAAGAGAAGGAGCCGAGACCTTGTTACATTCCACGCTCAGAACACCTTTGTAAAGAGACATTTTGATTAATATAAACTAAACCAGTTTTTCCTGCATATTGTCTGTGTTGAATGAATGTCTGTGTGCATTCAATTTATGTTGTAGATGTATGCTAGACATTTGCAGAGAGTTGTTTGATTTTCAGGCTTGAAAGGTTCTTTTTGGTTTCATGCGAGGAGGGCGTGAAAGAGTACTGCGGTCTCTGAATTCCAGTGCATAGATGTACTTATGAACTCTGCAGAGTCAGAAAAAGACATGCTAGGTGGGCATAGAAACTAGAATCATCAATTCATAGGAAGACCTATGAGGTTACTGAAGACCTTAGAGGCAAGGCTGTGGAGAAGAAAACAGTTGCAGACAGAATCTCTGAGGAGTTCTGTAAAGATTTGCTAAGTGGGCATTGAGCAGGTGCAAGGGAGTGCATAGAGGAACTCTGTTGTGAGTTCAGAAGAAGATGAAAGCTCTGAGGAGTTCTGTAAAGCTCTACCAGGTGGGAATTGAGCCAGTGCAAGGAGTGCATAGAGGAAGAACTCTGTTGTGAGTTCAGATAGAAGAAAGAATCATTGAGGATTATTGATACTCTACCAGGAAGGCATTGAGACAGTGTGCAGATAGGCACATAGAAGAAGGGAACTCTTTGAGTTCAGAGATTGAAGAAGAGTCCATAGAAGGATCTCGTAGGGTTGTTGAACACCCTGAAACACTCAGCAGTGGATAGCCAGGAGGGAATCCAAATTCTCCATCTGAAGGAGAAAGGAAAAAGGATAAAATCCCTTAGAGGTCTGAGTATCTGAAATCTCAAAAGAGATAACACTATGTGCAAAGACTCTGCAAGGAGTGTAGAAGTCGTAGAATCCTCCAAGGATTCGGGAGCAAAGTTTAGGAGGAACAATGTTCTTGTATACGCAGGAGAGACTCAATGTTATAGAGTTCACAGAGGAAGATGAACAAAGGTCGACGCCTTTGAGAATTCAGAATTCTTTCAAATATGGAAGAAAAGCGCCAAGGCTCAGCAGGAGCAATAGTTACCGATGGATCACCCAAGAAGAACTGGACCATTGAAGGATTTTGCGTCCAAGAGGCAGTACAGGAAGAGTGCACAGGAGAGATGATCTAAGCCATCAGATCTTCAGCAAATAACCCGTCAGCCGTTAGATCTGACAGGATATGCACGGGGGTTAAACCCTCATAAGCAGAGTGAAATTCCTGAAGGATTTCATATTGGGATATCGGTGTTCGGGAGTTCGGGGGTCCGGAGGACGAGAGTCTGGGCATTCGACATCCGAAGTCCCGAAAAGAAAAATTAAATCTGAGCCGTCCGTCTGCAAGGGGACATGTGTCGCAGAATCATCCGTTTCGGAGATTCAAGCACTGGGACTCACAGAGGTGAGCATATTCACTTCACGAGTAGAGAAGTCCTGATAAAATCTGAGCCGTCCATTTGAGGAGGACAGGTGGCAGAGATCTAGGGATCTTGCGAACTCGGAGGTTCACAGGGTGAGAGCCCAAGAGTTGGGCGCTCTAAGTTGCGAAGTTGAGAAATCATGAGGAACAAAGATTGTTGTTGGATCTAGAGGACGGGAGAACCGTTTGATTAGAGCCCCATCGCACATCGCGCATTCGGGAGTTCGGAGGTTGAAAGAAGCCGCTTTCAACATCATAAGTTGTGAAGTGCCGAGAGCTGAGGCTCGTGTGGACACACGGCATAACCATAAGGTAGGGCTTGTGTGACAAACAGACAGACACGTGTCACCTAGAGAAGGGATTCAACACTTTGTTGACTTCTCGTGTCTTGGGAATTTGCAGGATAAGAGCATGGGAGTTCAACTCTTTGGCTCGCGAAGTCGCAAGTAGTGAGAATGCAAGAAGAAAAGTCAGTATCACTTCTTGGGGGTTCGTGAAGGGAAGGTTCCAAGGTTGGATGTCAAAACTTGCAAAGGTGCGAGTAGTGAGAGGTTCTAGCAGTTAAGCCTAGCAGGCGGTCGCACGCGAAAAGCGCTGACAAATCAAAAGTCATAACCGTTTCGTGATTTCGAGTCTCGCAAGATTGGAAAAGAAGAGTTGGGAGTCTCGACTCACGAACTTGCGAGATCGCGAGTTACGAAAATGACCTTAGGTTAGGCCCTTGGTCTTAGCACTATGGTCACTAGGGAAAGGAAGAGCTCGCACCTGGTGTTATTCACACAGGGGAGTCACACGAAAGGACCTGTGGATCAATAAGTGCAGATTCTAGTAGGGAGTTGAAAGAGCCGCTTCAACTCATGAAGTGAATGAACGATCCTTAAGACCAGGAGGTCACACAGAGACTCTGCTAAGGTAGAGGTGGCGGTCTACGTCAAGTGTGGTATTAGAGCATGAACTTTGTCTATAGATTTCAGGCAGAAAAGAAGAAGGCAAAAGAAGACAGAGTGTTGGAGACTCTGTGGTGATTGCTTGCAGGTGAGCAACAAGTTTGCTAGGAGAGGAGACAGAGACAACGATATGGATATTGAAGGCCGTAGATACGCTGGAAGGAAGAACCCAGAGCTGATGAGAATATCTAAAATAGATGAAGAGCTCGTTGATATAAGTGCAGAGATAGAAAAACTTTCATTGCGGATGCAGAAAAACGCCAAGCTGAGATGGGTATACGAATGTCCCATGAGGAAGTTGAAAGAAAAATGGCCAGTCAAGGATTTGATGGCTAGATGACAGCAGAAGATGTTAAGAGGATGGTTGAGGCAAGCTGAAAACCTCAACAGAATAGAGAAAAAGGTTCATGTATGTGAGCCAGAGACTGGGAGAAATCTCAGTGGTGATGAGGATGAAATGGGATCAGTTGAAGATCTCAAGAACTTCTAGGAGGGAAGAGAAGGAATTCCCAATTGCCAGGAGGGAAAGGGGTTGAGATCATTGTGGGATCTCACAGATTGTCATGAGGATAGCCAGGGAATTTCACATTTCCAGGAGGGCAATGGATCGAGATCGTTGAGGGATCTCACAGACTGCCAGGAGGGCAGCAGTAAGTTTCGAGTTTGCCAGGTGGGCATGTGAATAGAGATGGGATTGTCTGAAAGTCTCATAGACTTAGAGGTGAGTTCAATTTAGCCTGAGGTGTTTATAAAAATGGCATCTTTTTATCTCATAGTCTGTCAAGGAAGCAGCAAGAAAATCCCATATTGCCAGGTGGGCAGGGATAAGCAGGTGAGGCTATGTGAGAGTCTCATGAACTTAGAGGTGAGTTTGGATCAGCATATGCAGTTGAAAAAGGAGGAATATCTGAGGAATCTTCTAATGATTGGAGGAATTTAGATATTCCTACCACTTATCCTAGAGGAGGCCAAAGTCTGTGTTGCAGATGAAGTAGCAACAGCAAGGGAAAGACAGCTAGCTAAGATTGTCAAAGTAGAATTGGAGAAAGTATTTGAGACTGCCCAAGCATAAGAAGAAGAGAATGAGCATTCTGAGGAATGTCTCAATACTTTCAGTCAGGAAGCTGAAAAGGCTGCAACATTTGAGCTTGCAGAAGAAGAAGAAGAAGAAGAAGCATACAACATTTTTTTGGTTGATCTGTATGAACAGATTGAAGCGCTGGAGAGAAGGGTGAAAGTGCAGAGTATGCACATCCAAGAGGCAAAATTGGAAGAAATTGATGAAGCAGGCATGGGATATCATTGTGATCTGCCAGACTACAGAAAAATTTTGCAGCCAAGGAGACTACATGAACAGGGCCAGCCACTAGAGTAGTTGGATGAAGTGATCGCGGATTTTTTTATACATAATAGCATCATGGAAATATGCAAGGAGCCAAAGATATTTGATCCACTTGAAATAAAGATCGCTATGATTAGAGAGATGATGATCAGGTCAGTAGAAACTGTTAGCAAGGTGAAGCTGAGCAGAAGGAAAGAAGTAGTAGCAGCAATGCAGAAGCAATAGCAGCAACAGGGAGATGGAGTATATGAACAACTCTAGAAATTTGTTTTTGATCCAGGAGGATTTCAACAGCTGAGATGGGAATCTCATGAACAGGAGCTCATGAATTTTTCAGTTGAGGAGTATGATGTAGGAGCATCTCTCCACATCAGCTAGCCATCCAGCTAGCCGCGTCAGCGCGTGCATTCAAGGCTGAAGAGAGAAACAACCCTCGTCCTCAAATTTTGAATTTGAATGTAATTTAATGTTTTAGGCTGTTGAGCCATGAAGTTGTGCTTTTCACAGGCGTAGAAGTAGGTAGGCCTTTAATGTTTGAAGGCTGAGATCTAGATCCGATTCTGAACTAGACAACCCATTCAATGTAATTAAATAGGGTAGGTAGATTGGAGGGAAGAGCTCAAAGAGCCCCCTCATGTAAAATATCTTTCATTGTAATTGTAATCTCATAGTAGAGAGTCTGTGAGTAGAGAGCAGAAGAGAAGGAGCCAAGACCTTGTTACAGTCCGCGCTCAGAACACCTTTGTAAAGAGACATTTTGATTAATATAAACCAGAGCAGTTTTTCCTGCATATTGTCTGTGTTGAATGAATGTCTGTGTGCATTCAATTTATGTTGTAGATATATGCTAGACATTTGCAGAGAGTTGTTTGATTTTCATGCTTGAAAGGTTCTTAGTGGTTTCATGCCAGGAGGGCGAGACAGAGTATTGTGGTCTCTGAATGTCAGTGCATAGATGCACTTCTGAACTCTGTAGAGTCAAACAAAGACGTGCCAGGTGGGCACAGAAACTAGAATCATCAATTCAGAGGAAGACCTGTGAGGTTACTGAAGACCTTAGAGGCAAGGTTGTGGAGAAGAACACAGTTGTAGACAGAAGCTCTGAGGAGTTCTGTAAAGCTCTGCCAAGTGGGCATTGAGTGGGTGTAAGGGAGTGCATAGAGGAACTCTGTTGTGAGTTCAGAAGAAGACAGAATCTCTGAGGAGTTCTGTAAAGATCTGCCAGGTGGGCATTGAGCCAGTGCAAGGAGTGCACAGAGGAAGAACTCTACTGTGAGTTCATATAGAAGCAAGAATCATTGAGGATTCTTGATACTCTGCCAAGAGGGCATTGAGACAGTGTGCAGATAGGCACAGAGAAGAAGGGAACTCTTTGAGTTCAGAGATTGAAGAAGAGTCCATAGAAGGATCTCACAGGGTTGATGAACACCCTAAAACACTCATCAAGAGGTTGCTTGAGCAGCGGATAGCTAGGATGGCATCCAAATTCTCCATCTGAAGGCAAAGGGGAAAAGGATAAAATCCCTTAGAGGCCTAAGTATCTGAAAGCTCAGAAGAGATAACACTATGTGCAAAGACTCTGCAAGGAGTGAATAAGTCGCAGAATCCTCCAAGGATTTGGGAGAAAAGTTCAAGAGGAACAATGTTATAGAGTTCATAGAGGAATATGAACAAAGATTGAGGCCTTTGAGAATTCGAAATTCTTTCAAATCTAGAAGAAAAGCGCCAAGGCTCAATAGGAGCAATAGCTACCGACGGATCAGCCGAGAAGATCTGGACCGCTGAAGGATTTCGCATCCAGGAGGCAGTACAGGAAGAGTGCATAGGAGAGATGATTTGAGCCATCAAATATTGAGAAAAGAACCCGTCAGCTGTTAGATGTGATAGGATATGCACAAGGGTTAAACCCTCATAAGCAGAGAGAAAGTCCCGAAGGAGTTCGTATCGGGATATCGGTGTTCAAGAGTTTGGGGGTCCGAAGGACGAGAGTCCAGGAAATCGACATCTAAAGTCCCGGAAAGGAAAATTAAATCTGATTCGTCTGTCTGCGAGAGGACGCGTGTCGCAGAATCATCCGTTTCGGAGATTCGGGCACTGGGACTCACAGAGGTGAGCATATTGAGTTTGTGAGTAGCGAAGTCCCGAGAAAATCTGAGTCATCCATTTGAGGAGGATAGGTGGCAGAGATCTAGGGATCTCACGAACTCAGAGGTTCGCAGGGTGAAAGCCCAAGAGTTGGGCTCTCTAATTCGCGAAGTTGTGAAATCGTGAGGAGCAGAGACAACCATTGGATCCAGAGGATAGGAGGACCATTGGATCAAAACCCCATCGCACATCATGCATTTTGGGATTCAGAGGTTGAAAGGAGTCGCTTTCAATATCAGAAGTTGTGAAGCGCCGAGAGCCGAGGCTCATGTGGACACGCGGCAGAACCACAAGGTGGGGCCCGTGTGACAGACAGGTAGACACATGTCGCTTGGATAAGGGATTCAATGCTCCATTGACTTATCGCATCTCGGGGATTCACGGGATAAGAGCATGAGAGTTCAACACTTTGGCTCGTGAAGTCGCGAGTAGTGAAAACGCGAGAAGAAAAGTCAATATTGCTTCTCGATGGTTCGTGAAGGGAAGGTGCCAAGGTTGGGCGTCGAAACTCACAAAGGTGCAAGTAGTGAGAGGTGATAGCAGTTAAGCCTAGCCGGCGGTCGTGCACGAAAATCACTGACAAAGGAAGAGCCATAAACGTTTCGTGATTTCGGGTCTCGCAGGATTGGAAAGGAAGAGTCGAGAGTCTCAAGTCACGAACTCGCGAGATCGCGAGTTGCAAAAAGGACCTTGGTTTAGGAGCTTGGTCTTAGCACTGTGGTTTTTGGGGAAAGGAAGAGCTCGCACCTAGTATTGTTCACACAGGGGAGTCACATGAAAGGACCTGTGGATCGATAAGTGCAGATTCTAGCAGGGAGTTGAAAGAGTCACTTCGGCTCATGAAGTGAATGAATGATCCTTAAGACTGGGAGTTCACGCAAAGACTTTGTCGAGGCAGATGTCATGAACTACGTCACATAATTATCATAGATTAATTACACACTAAAAATTATAAGTGAAATAAAATTGTAGCAGAAATAACATAATCACTAAGAAATAACTATGCACAATAGACACAAAATTTTTCTTGGGAAACCCGAACTCAGGAGAAAAACCCAACAAATTCTTCTCCAGAAGAAATTTAATCCAAGTTCATGAATACATTACCATAAAAATTAAGAGTTCCAATCTCATAGAAAATTTCACCCTATTTTGAGGAATATCCCTCAAGTATGGTGCTTCATTAAAACAAGATAGTGCACCACAAAACTGACACAATTGGAAATTGGCAACTGCAATTGCGACTGGCTAATGCGCACTAGAAGAGGAGATATGATGAGATATATAATGATTAAAGGAATTTAACTTTATTTATACTATTCAAGTGACCTTAATTTAGCGGCAGGGCCGACTTATCATTTTTGTCTTTTAACTTTATGTTATTTATTTTGTTTCTTTTAGAGGTGTTTCTTCAATGCTTCAATGGAGATGACTTGATCTTCCTATCTTCTATTTATTTCTAGTGCATTCTAGGGTATTCTATAATGGCTTCTTATGGATAATGAATTCCCAAAGTTGAAAAACTTCAATAAAGAGGACGACCAAATAGACGAGGCAGAGGGCGCATAAGAGTTTTTAATGAAAATAAAAAAGCAAGACAGAATGATAGTAATGATGGAGGATTTTCTTTTGAAAATCTGTTGATGGGCGAAATTGTTCGTCCGTCAATTGAGAGAGTGGAACCGGTCCAGGGTTGTCTAAATAACCCAAGCCATTTGGAATGAACCACCCTGACGGGTTTAACGGCTCCGTTGGCCACTCTAAGGTCCTAAGAAAACCAAAGAGAAAACTAATCTAAACTAACTAATCTAACTAAAACAAATAAAACTAACTAAAACTAACTAAAACTAATAAAACTAAATAAAACTAAATACAAGAAACTAACTAACTAATAATAAATAAAGACAAACTAATACACTAATCTAATTAAAACAAACTACTATATAAACTAAAACTAAATAAAAATTACACTAACTATTCTACTAATTATTATTACACTAACTCTATTAAATAACCGTCCAGCTACTAGTTATAATACAACTTATTCACAAATATCCAATATACACAACTTGCAGATTTGAATAAAACCTGTAAAAATCATTTGCTTTCTGTCCTAAGACAGTCAGAGATAATTTTGATTTTTGATTTTATGAATAAGAAATAAAACTACTGAAATTAAACGATCTAATATACTAACTCTAACTTAAACTAATATCTGAACTAGGCTACTAATAAAAAACAATAAACAAATGACTAACTGACCTGGAAGCGCTCCCAATTTGTCCTGTGTATAATGACTTCAAAGCTGGTCGGAGGAAGTAAACTCGCACCGGTTAGTCCAAAAGGCTTCTCGTAAACGATAGGATGTGTTGTTCTTTGAGTTGTTTACAGGACAAACAAGACATAAAAAATCATAACAATTTTATGATTTATAAATCTCTGCAATAAGGGAAACCTGTTATGCAAAAACCTATATTTGATAATTCAACTTATGAAAAAGATAAACCTGTCATTCACAAACTGAATTAAACAATTGTTATGTCTCTTATTCACTTGGAAGAAACCAGATATGGGCTATAGTAATTAAAATTATATCATTTGCACTTGATTAAGATAGCTAAGGTATTCATTAACCAGATACAAATTGATATACACAACATGAAACAAAATATTGATATAATGAGAAGCTAAAGCTGTAACAAAACACCAAATCCTGCCTCAGTCTATATTAAAAATCCATATCCTTGTTCTCCCACAAATGAGGTTGAACATTATTACAAAAATAATAAGTATTTATAAGTCTCTCCATAGGGTAAAACCTCCCTGTGGATAATATCAAACTGTTTTACATAATCTGGGAAGATATTCCCAAAATCAACTAAACTAGGAAACTAAAATGCAAGTGAAATATTTCAAATATCCCCTAACTGCTCATCAAATCCATTGCAATTTCGAATTCATATGGAATAGACCAAAAATATCAAGTTAGAAAGATATTTCATTAACAAAACAATAAAAATCTAACCTTACAGACTTAGCTACAGAATCATCTGATTTTGTAGCTAGTCTAAAATAACATACAGGATCAAATAAATATCAAATCAAATCTCTTTAAAATAATTCAATCCAATTTTCTTTCAATAAACATTAAAAACGAATCACTAATGATTCAAATGACTTTATCATTCAAATTAAATAAAATCAACAGTGATTCAATTGAAAACAGGGGTAAGAATACTTTGATTTCCTTTACCATAAAATCGGGTCAAACAGTAACAAGATTGTTTCATATCAAATGAAATTAATAGTAAGTCATATCGTTTTTGATACGATCTAATCCAACACAATCATAATCCATGGTAGCATAAGATTCATGTTATTTTAACTAAATACAAAGATGGAAAGACTGTTACGATTATGGGTAAATAAAACATTCATAACAACATCAACCACCATTCACCATAGATTTCGATCGCTGAGTGCCACACAGTCAACAGAAAGGATCAATTAATAGTAATCACAACCATCATCCGATCGACAGAGGCGATAATCGTAAACTGGGCAACAATCGAAACAAATCGTGACTGAGTTAAATATAGAAACAAATTGTGAGCTTGGATATAATCACTTTCGTTCCTCAAATCAAATTTAAACAGTATATTCAATATGAATTGGACTGATCATATGGTGGAGAAAACCAACGCGAATCAACCGGCTGGGTATAACTGTTACGATTCATATCAATTCACGATTTGGGTGGATATAAAACATAATCATATTAAACATAATCCAAACTGTATCCGAGCTGGTCGAAAGTCATATGTAAATAAAACCGAAACAGTTAACCATTATTACCAATCATATCATATACATTATAACCAATTCGAATCGAAACGTTGATTGTGTTCAAAATTGAAATACCAAAAACAGCTTGTGTTTAGAAAACATAGAAACGACTTCAATTAGCAACAAAGTATCCAATTTGAGCCAAATCAAAACAATCAAATCCATACTAATATCCAATCAAATCGGTGAAAGAATCCAATCAAAACTAAACTAGGAAAACGAATTTCATTAATCAAAACATAACTATGTACACAATGCATATAGTATGACAGAGAAAAATCATGCTGTAAACATAGCTATTCGAAATAATTTGAATTCGTTATATAAACAAGTGATAGAACATACCAGTGAGGCTGCTCAAATTATGCCAATTTTGAATTCACGACCGATGTATCTAACTCCACATTTTTAAACAAAATAGAGCCTGCCATCCTCTATTTCTTATCAGTGGCTTGCAATTCAGCCTTTTGACTGGTAAGCCTTGCAACTTGATCCTCCAAAGAATGAATTCTGGACTATAGCATTGGCACATCAATATAATACCTTTCTAACCACGAGTCACACTAATCATAGGGTGGCGCTGTAGACTTAGGTAAAGCAGGAGAGGGTTTTGATGAAGGACTGGGGTTTGCACAAGGCAGCTTAATGCCTGGGTAGTTAGGGTCGTTTTGCAAGCAAGGTGGTAGGTTCGACACGAAGTCAAACGAGGGTTCAGCACAAAGACCTTCCAAATAGGGATATTCACTTGCCAGGTAACGTTCCACTTCCGAGTCAGAATCTCCACTCAAAATGATAGGGTCAGGGTTGACATGAGGTTTCGGCTTGTTTCTTGCCATTCGAGATATTAAACGGGCATTCGTTTTGCCTTTCGAATTTGCAGTAGGTTTGGATTTAGGTTTCTTACCCTTCAAGAGATTAAACGGGAATTCCTTTTGCCTTTAGAATTTGCAGTAGGTTTGGCTTTAGGTTTCTTTCCTACGGGCTTAACAGTCTGGACATCCTTGGTCACAGAGTGGGGTAGGTCTATAGGTGAGTCGGGTAAGGGTTTAGGTAACAACAGACTATAGGGTACCGGGGGTACAGTCTTATCTTCGCTCACCACAGGTTTGTCAACCTGTGGAGGATTTGAATCCTCAAAATCATTGTGAGCCAAGAAATCGTTCCAACAGTCCCCGTGTAACCCCAAATGATAAACAACAATAATTTTAACTAGCCCGAAGTGAAAAAGGCTGCTATAAGCCTGGTTCCTTTTGTATCTCTTAGACCTTTTAAACAAGCTCCTATGCAAGTAATAAGGCATATTAAGCTCATAGCCCATGAAAACCATAAGTAAACGAAGGTGGTGTAAGAAAACAAACCCAGACCGACCCTCACAGGTGATAAACTGTTTGATTATCATCAGCAAATCGTGCCAACGTTTCTTGAGCATATTCACGGGCAAACCTTTGTCACAGGAGCTAACCTTATGCGATTGGAAGAGCAGTGTACAAGGGACCTCTTCCACTTTGCAATTCTTGGACCATCGTTGTCCAGTAACAGTCAAACCCGTAGCTAAACTGAGAAATTGCTCATTAATTTAAAATTGAACATCCCCGACCTTGGCTCGACAGCCATCAAAGGATAAAGTGAATTGCCGAGCAACGCATGGGTTAAAACCATCAAACTTTTGTATGAACGGGAGCCATCCAAATTCCTCAAGGTCACTGTGGGCACTGTCGAACATCAATAGAGCCTGGCTACCATTCGGTTCAGCCCTCACGACTGGAGCCATGGTGCAGGCACATGGTAAGGGTTTGGGTCAAAATCAACAACACACAGGAGAAAAGTCATTGGGCTAGCAGCTACGAATGATCAAAGGGGAAGCATTAATGTGCACGTGCGAGGGTGGTGGAATCACTTACCGCCATGCATAACAATAATTACAAAGTACAACTGGCGGTTATTCCTCTGTTCTATCAATCATAACATAGTTTAAACCTTATCATTCGGCCAACCCAAAAATCAAACGGTGGATGATATATCAATGCACCATTGTAAAATTTCAAACTATTATCATTCAATGTAAAATCAAACCCAGAAATTAAATATGCGCCATTGTATAAGTGTGTATTCAAAATTTTAAAACATTGTGGCAATCGATAATTATAAAATCGACAAGACAAAAGTCATAACAATAAGGATCACATCATATATATAAAAACAAAAGTAAACCATGACCCCTATGTAATTCAATGACTAGGCAAGTCTCAAAAACATAAATTTTTATGCTCAATGCCTTACCAGTTTAATAAAATCCAGTTGCGCAATCAAAGTAAGAATAGGAAAATAGGCATAGTTCGAAAATCCTTACAGCCACTTAATGATAAATCAAAGGTAAGTGCCACTCAAAATATCAATGCAAAGATCATGACAGTTCAAATAACGATGGAGGAGTTTTCACGCTTACAGTCGTGAAAACTAAATGGAGACCAATTTGCAAATGTCGCAAGGGATGAAAATATCGTCTATTTACAAAATGCGACAGTAATTTGAAGTTCAGAAGTCATAGGTGTAGGAAGCTTATAGGGCAATAAAAAAATTGAATTAGCTGCCAACAATGGCGACACATTGATAGAAGCAGTTATCTCTGTCAACAGAAATATATTCAGATTGGGACAACAAAGAAAATTTCAACTCAAAAACAACAATCAAAAAATCGTACAAGCATCATCATTTACCATCTTTTCCAGTAATGTTCTAAAAGATGAAAACTAATAACAGTCTTAAGATCACCAAGTCATGATATTAATGATAAAATCTTCAATACTGTTGGCATGGACACTGCTGCCAGCAGGCGTCCATAGCCTCGACAGGGTTTCCATTTAACCCACTCCGACATCTGTATCCTGTCAAGAAGTTCTAGATCAGAACAAAGGACATTAAAGAGGTTTCTTATAATTTTTTACAAATTTTTGTGTACCCGACATTGCTTCGCTTCCAGCAGGCCTGTTCAGTACCCCGACGAAGTTGTCTTGGCGCCATGCATGCATTTACCCGCTACCAGTGGACCTGTTCAGTATCCCGGCGGGTTTACAAGCACTTCCCACAACTCTTATTAATAATTTTTATTTTGTTTTTCTTTTGTAGATATATATCTGAGCGGGGTGACGCTGAAAATTTTGATATTTTCACATATTTTTTTAGACCTCATCAGAATTTTTTAACACTGTCCTTTATTCAGCTACATAAATGTTTTATTTACAAAACAACTTACTATGACAGGGAGAAATCTTTTTGAGTCATTCCTTTACGGAAAAGGGACAGTGTAAAAAGATAATAGATGATCATGACAAACTTTTCTCGGAGATTGAAATTAGTAAACTTCTTTCAAACAACGAAATTTTCCAACATAAATATCAGTTTTAGAAATATATCACTGATGTTTGTACAAATTTTTGGAAGTTATTTCGGTGAAGAAAATCTCTTTTATCTTTGTCTGAATAGCTTAGTGTACAAGTATGTGTATTTCAACAGCAAAAACTAGTAAGCATAAGGGAGAAATCAAAACACACCAGCGGAAAAAAAAAAAATGGAAAGCAAAGAAATCCAAACAAGAAAAACAAAAAACAAATATGCACAGAAGGTGCATCTGAAAACCTCATGCAACAAATCCCTTGGGAAACTGAAAAGTAGAAAAATCATATTTGATGGGAAAGCAGTCCTACTCATGGTATCTTGGGTCAGGGTTGATTCAGATTCATTTATCTCTTTACTTTCCATTTAATATTTTCATGACGGTATTGCGTTTTTGAAAATAAATGTTGAACTAAGAGAAAAGAGAAAGAGATCAAGGGGACTTCCCTGACAATAGTCGTATTATCGTTCTTGTGTTGCGCCCACTTGCATGTATGACTACATTATTACAAAGAGAAATAGTGAGAAATCAAACTAAAAGAAAACCTATTCCTAAACCTACCCTAACTATTAAATAAATGAGAATACTACGTGAAGTCATGCTTCCAATGTAGCCATCAGAATAACTCTAATCCTGCAATGAAAACAAGATCAAGTGTTACTAATAATAATGGTAATATATCAACAAATGATAGAAACATCTCACACTTACCTTCATAATCAACATCTAGAAACAAAGTATGCATGATCTTACCATTTCCTCATATATTCTTGTTGTACGAATCCTCCAGCCATTGCGCAATCTTGTCGTGATAAGGGTCATAATGGCATGGGTGAGTGTAAGTAGTTTTGAAAAATTTGTCAGGATGATGAGGAAATGGAATAACCATCAGCCAAGGCTGAAATGTCCCATCCTCTTGACAGTTCTCTAAGTACTCATTAATTTATTCACATGGAGGATCTAAAAGAAACATGTCACGCCTACTTCCAAGATTTTTAGGTAAAAACAAAGTAAGCACAACTTTGTCTTTATTATGAAATTTTTTCATATACGAATATTCAAGCCACTCTAAGATCCTGTCACAAAAATGGGGATGCAAACCATGACTTTGATGAAACGAATATATCAATGGAAATCTTATCATAGGAGGATTTGTGCAATCAATTATATCATTGGTTTGAATGTTTCCTTCAATGTGATTGATCATTTCAAAATGTGAAGCATCAACATTAAGATTCGAGCTAAGTAAAGAACGAGTATGAAACTTAGAATGTTTGATCTCCATAAAATATAATGCATTGTCTTTTTCAACAATAAACTGTGTAAAATCATCTCGCAACATGTCATTTTCCCCCGTGAGTGATGAAGGTGAACAAGAGTCAAATCCGGTTTTATCAATGTTAGGTTTGGAATTAATTTCACCAAAATTTAGCATATCGAAAGGATATGGCTGTGGTGGAAAAGAGAAGGATGTTGTAGGTAAGATGTCAAGTCCACCAGAATCCATGAATAGATCAAGATATAAAGAATAAAATGAATGAGAAATCAGTAGATAAAAAGAATCTCTTGAACTATGATATTCAACAATAGTATTCTCAAGACAATTATCTTCACTTTCTTTAAAATTCTTACTCTGTTTTGGTGATGAATTCCTCAACATAATATGATCATCTGGATTTACCTTTTTAGATAATTCAAAATTTATGTGACCAACATCTAGTCTTTCTTGTGAACAAAATGCATTTTGAGGATGAAGGTTTAAAGTTTCTTCTTCTAGTTGTGTAACTTCTTCTCTAATCAGTTTCATAGGAGTACTAGAACATTCAAGAAGATTTTCGTTGCTTAAGTGTTCTTCAATGACTGATTTTAAATGTTGATTAGAGCATGGGTTAAAAGAATGAGGGTATTCACCCTGAGCCAGAAATGAATCTTCTTCCATACTAGTCTTAGACTAAAAATACAATGATTCAATGGAAAAACCAATTTGGTTGTCAATAAGAACCTGATCAATAGATTCTAACTCCCTGGCTTGTTCAACATTATCGAAAGAATTTTTCTCTTCTTGCGAAGAAAATTGTTCTTGCAGTTGACTGATAGGATTTGCAATTGGTTCTTCATTCGTGATTGAACATGACAGAATGGAAGGGATGGAAGCATCATAGAAGAGATTTAATGCCAATGACATGTCATCGAGATTAAATTTGCAAAGGATATGATAGACTCTTGTCAAAAAGCTTTCTGAAGATGAATCGTCGTTGATTAGCGAAGTATGAAATTCTTCACATAATTGATTGAAATCATAAATTTCAAAAGCATATAGAAACTCATCTACAAATTGAAACCAATAAAAAATGTGACATGCTGGAAAGGATTCAAACCAATGTTTGATCCAACCTCTAAAAGTAAAAGCGAACAGTCTGCATAAAACTCCTAAATCTGAGATGTCATGTTTGATGCATTTGCGCCAAAACTTGTTAAGGTGGTCTTTAGCAGTTGTATTGCCTTCACCATCAAAGGTGATTTTGGACAAGCATGAGACTGTCTCGTTGGGAACATCGGGTAATGAGAAGTTGAAAGCATGTTCCAATACAGTGATTTGGGGAGCCATGGGGGAAATTGAATACATTAAAAATAAAGGCTCCTACAAGGCCATCTTGTCAGTCGTCCCTCCTTCTAGTGCCATTTGTTGACGGGCGAAATTCTCCGTCCGTCAATTGAGAGAGTGGAACCGGTCCGGGGTTGTCTAAATAACCCAAGCCATTTGGAATGAACCACCCTGACGGGTTTAAAGGCTCCATTGGCCGCTCTAAGGTCCTAAGAAAACCAAAGAGAAAACTAATCTAAACTAACTAATCTAACTAAAACAAATAAAACTAACTAAAACTAACTAAAACTAATAAAACTAAATAAAACTAAATACAAGAAACTAACTAACTAATAATAAATAAAACCAAACTAATACACTAATCTAATTAAAACAAACTACTATATAAACTAAAACTAAATACAAATTACACTAACTATTCTACTAATTATTATTACACTAACTCTATTAAATAATCATCTAGCTACTAGTTATAATACAACTTTTTCACAAATATACAATATACACAACTTGCAGATTTGAATAAAACCTGTAAAAAACATTTTCTTTTTGTCCTAAGACAGTCAGAGATATTTTTGATTTTTGATTTTATGAATAAGAAATAAAACTACTGAAATTAAACGATCTAATATACTAACTCTAACTTAAACTAATATCTGAACTAGGCTACTAATAAAAAATAGAAAACAAACGACTAACTGACCTAGAAGCGCTCCCAATTTGTCCTGTGTATAATGACTTCAAAGCTGGTCGGAGGAAGTAAACTCGCATTGGTTAGTCCAAAAGGATTCTCGTAAATGATAGGTTGTGTTGCTCTTTGAGTTGTTTACAGGACAAACAAGACATAAAAAATCATAACAATTTTATGATTTATAAATCTCTGCAATAAGGGAAACCTGTTATGCAAAAACCTATATTTGATAATTCAACTTATGAAGAAGATAAACCTATGATTCACAAACTGAATTAAACAATTGTTATGTCTCTTATACACTTGGAAGAAACCAGATATGGGTTATAGTAATTAAAATTATATCATTTGCACTTGATTAAGATAGCTAAGGTAGTCATTAACCAGATACAAATTGATATACACAACATGAAACAAAAAATTGATATAATGAGAAGCTAAAGTTGTAACAAAACACCAAATTCTGCCTCAGTCTGTATTAAAACTCCATATCCTTGTTCTCCCACGAATGAGGATGAACATTATTACAAAAATAATAAGTATTTATAAGTCTCTCCACAGGGTAAAACCTCCCTCTGGATAATATCAAATTGTTTTACATAATCTGGGAAGATATTCCCAAAATCAACTAAACTAGGAAACTAAAATGCAAGTGAAATATTTCAAACATTCCCTAATTGCTCATCAAATCCATTGCAATTTTGAATTCATCTGCAATAGACCAAAAATATCAAGTTAGAAAGATATTTCATTAACAAAACAATAAAAATCTAACCTTACAGACTTAGCTACAGAATCATCTGATTCTGTAGCTAGTCTAAAATAGCATACAAGATCAAATAAATATCAAATCAAATCTCTTTAAAATAATTCAATCCAGTTTTCTTTCAATAAACATTAAAAACAAATCACTAATGATTCAAATGACTTTATCATTCAAATTAAACAAAATCAACAGTGATTCAATCGAAAACAGGGGTAAGAATACTCTGTTTTCCTTTACCATAAAATCGGGTCAAACAGTAACAAGATTGTTTCATATCAAATGAAATTAATAGTAAGTCATATCGTGTGTGATACGATATAATCCAACATGACGTCCACCGCTCTCGCCGCAGCCGGTCGACCTCACCAGGACCTTCTCTTTCTCAGGCCCGAAGAGTCAAAGCTCTTCCAACTCCCTCGGGAGTCCTTTACCCACAGAACACTTCTTGGCGATCTTCCCTTCACGTATCAGGAGATCGGATCTCGCGATATCGCGAGACTCGTAACACTGCTTCCGGTCACTCAAGCGCCGAATTCTGAGTGCTGATGGTCAACGGTCAACACTCCCGTGTATCGGGGATTTCCCTATCAGGAAATCAACAGATGAAAGGAGGCGATTTTCTCACCTTTCGACACCCCGAACGCCGATGTGCGATGCCACGTGCTGTCCTCCGCTCTGTCTCTGTGGGACCCATCACAACTCGCGGCTTCGCAGTTCCTTCGTGCTCCCTTCGACCTTGAAAACGCCGAAGTGCCGAGTCCTGACTCCTCGGGATCTCATGCCACCTATCCCTCCTATGATCGACGGTTCCGATTAAATCGGGAAATCGCAACTCACGATTTCGACGTGCATGCAATGCTTGCACTCGCCAACCCCGATATGACGATACACGATGGCCAACGGGTTCTACTTTCTCTTGAAGAATCCTTTCTTTCAGTAGTTCAAGTCGTCGATTCTCTTCCTCTTGAAGAGTTCTCCGCTTTACCACCTTTGCCCTGTATGAACTTCACTGGGGTCATCTCCCACCGAGAAGCAAAGGCGCTATCCCTCTTGATCTTCTGCCACTCTGACTCCTTCAGAGCTCCTTCGAACACGCTCCCTGTGCTCGACCTCGACCTTTGCCAACCCTCAACGATGCTGAAGATTTCCAGGTTCTATGCACTCGCAGTCACAACAACCCAACCTTTCCCTTCTCAGACTTGCTACTGGAAGTTCAGTTCGACCTGCACTCACCTGCACGGCTCGAATAATCCAAAACAACTCCCGGTTGAACGAGAATGAGAGTTTAACTGTAGAGCCTCCTCAATGCACTCTATGCGGAGGAATTCGACTGCACTCTATGCAGGAATCTCCTGGCTCAAACAGAGAAACAATTGAAACTCATTCACTCATTCTCTCAGGTTTCGAACCTGATATGCAATCACATAAGAAGCATATAGAAGATAAGCATAAGAGAAGCAAGTATGCAACATCATAACATCAACAACACACACAATTCAAACACAGCCATGGAATTGAATCAAGAGCTTTCTTCTATTAATTCAATCTGTACATGGGGTTTCTTCACAAACTCTCTGCTCTTCTCTCCCTTGCTCTCTATGCTAATGCTGAATAATCTTGAATAATCCTCATCAATTACACAAGGAGGGTGCCTATATTCGTTTTCCCTTCTGGAAAATGAAACTTTCTAATCTACAGCTAACCCTATCTACCAACATTAAAACTATTTAATGTCTTCTTATCTACATTACAATACAAGTGCGCTTCATATGAATGCGTTCATTCAAACGACGACGCAACAATCTTCATCGTGATTCAAAAAGGTATGCGCTGGTGTTGTCCAGCTGTCCTTCTCTTCCCTCCACGCTGGCTCGCATCATGACGTCGTAGATGCTCCTGCATCACAACACAATCATAATCCATGGTAGCATAAGATTCATGTTGTTTTAACTAAATACAAAGATGGAAAGACTGTTACAATTATGGGTAAATAAAACATTCATAACAACATCAACCAACATTCACCATAGATTTCGATCGTTGAGTGCCACACAGTCAACAAACATGATCAATTAATAGTAATCACAACCATCATCAGATTGACATAGGTGATAATCATAAACTGGGCAACAATCGAAACAAATCGTGACTGAGTTAAATATAGAAACAAATCGTGATCTTGGATATAATCACTTTCCTTCCTCAAATCAAATTTAAACAGTATATTCAATATGAATTGGACTGATCATATGGTGGAGAAAACCAATGCGAATCAACCGACTGGGTATAACTATTACGATTCATATCAATTCACGATTTGGGTGGATATGAAACATAATCATATTGAACATAATCCAAACTGTATCCGAGCTGGTCGAAAGTCATATGTAAATAAAACCGAAACAGTTAACCATTATTACCAACCATATCATATACATTATAACCAATTCGAATCGAAACGTTGATTGTGTTCAAAATTGAAATACCAGAAACAACTTGTGTTTAGAAAAGATAGAAACGACTTCAATTAGCAACAGAGTATCCAATTTAATCCAAATCAAAACAATCAAATCCATACTAAGATCCAATCAAATCGGCAAAAGAATCCAATGGAAACTAAACTAGGAAAATGAATTTCATTAATCAAAACATAACTATGTACACAATGCATATAGTATGATAGACAAAAATCACGTTGTAAACATAGCTATTCGAAAGAATTTGAATTCGTTATATAAACAAGTGATAGAACATACCAGTGAGGCTGCTCAAATTATGCCAATTTTGAATTCACGACCGTTGTAGTTGACTCCACATTTTTAAACAAAATAGAGCCTATCGTCCTCTATTTCTTATCAGTGGCTTTCAATTCATCCTTTTGACTGGTAAGCCTTGCAACTTGATCCTCCAAAGAATGAATTATGGACTGTAGCATTGGCACATCAAGATAATACCTTTCTAACCACGAGCCGCACTGATGACAGGGTGTCGTTGTAGACTTAGGTAAAGCAGGAGAGGGTTTTGATGAAGGACTGGGGTTTTCACAAGGCAACTTAATGCCTGGGTAGTTAGGGTCGTTTTGCAAGCAAGGTGGTAGTTTCGACACGAAGTCAAATGAGGGTTCAGCACAAAGACCTTCCGAATAGGGATATTCACTTTCCAGGTAACGTTCCACTTCCGAGTCAGAGTCTCCACTCAAAATGATAGGCTTAGGGTTGACAGGAGGTTTCATCTTGTTTCTTGCCATTCGAGAGATTAAACGGGCATTCTTTTTGCCTTTGGAATTTACAGTAGGTTTGGCTTTAGGTTTCTTGCCCTTCGAGAGATTAAACAAGCATTCTTTTTGCCTTTGGAATTCGTAGTAGGTTTGGCTTCAGGTTTCTTGCCCACGGTCTTAACAGTCTAGACATCCTTGGTCATAGAGTGGGGTAGGTCTATAGGTGAGCCGGGTAAGGGTTTAGGTAACAACATATTGTAGGGTACCGGGGGTACAGTCTTATCTTTGCTCACCACAGTTTTGTCAACCTGTGGAGGATTTGAATCCTCAAAATCATTGCGAGCCAAGAAATCATTCCAACAGTCTCCGTGTAACCCCAAATGATAAACAACAATAATTTTAACCAGCCCGAAGTGAAAAATGTTGCTATCAGCCTGGTTCCTTTTGTATCTCTTAGACCTTTTAAACAGGCTCCTATGCAAGTAATAAGGCATATTAAGCTCATAGCCCATGAAAACCATAAGTAAACGAAGGTGGTGTAAGAAAACAAACCCATACCGACCCTCGCAGGTGATAAACTGTTTGATTATCATCAACAAATCGTGCCAACGTTGCTTGAGCATATTCGCGGGAAAACCCTTGTCACAGGAGCTAACCTTACGCGACTGGAAGAGCAGTTTCCAAGGGACCTCTTCCACTTTGTAATTCTTGGACCATCGTTGTCCAGCGGCAGGCAAACCCGTAGATAAACTGAGAAATTGCTCGTTAATTTCCAACTGAACATCCCTGACCTTAGCTCGACAGCCATCAAAGGTTAAAGCGAATTTTCGAGCAACGCAGGGGTTAAAACCATCAAAATTTTGTATGAACAGGAGCCATCCAAATTCCTCAAGGTCACTGTGGGCACTGTTGAACATCAACAGATCCTGGCTACCATTCGGTTCAGCCCTCACGAATGGAGCCATGGTGCAGGCACATGGTAAGGGTTTGGGTCGAAATCAACAACACACAGGAGCAAAGTCATTGGGCTAACAACTACGAACGATCAAAGGGGAAGCATTAATGTGCATGTGCGAGGGTGGTGGAATAACTTACCGCCATGCATAACAATAATTACAAAGTACAATTGGCGGTTAATCCTCTGTTCTATCAATCATAACATAGTTTAAACCTTATCATTCGGCCAACCCAAGAATCAAACGGTGGATGATATATCAATGCGCCATTGTAAAATTTCAAACTATTGTCATTCAATGTAAAATCAAACCCAGAAATTAAATATGCGCCATTGTATAAGTGTGTATTCAAAGTTTTAAAACATTGTGGAAATCAATAATTATAAAATCAACAAGCCAAAAGTCATAACAATAAGGATCACATCATAGATATAAAAACAAAAATAAACCATGACCCCTATGTAATTCAATGACTAGGCAAGTCTCAAAAACATAAATTTTTATGCTCAATGCCTTACCAGTTTAATAAAATCCAGTTGTGCAATCAAAGTAAGAATAGGAAAATAGGCATAGTTCGAAAATCCTTACAGCCACTTAATGATAAATCAAAGGTAAGTGCCACTCAAAATATCAATGCAAAGATCATGACAGTTCAAATAATGATGGAGGAGTTTTCACGCTTACAGTCGTGAAAACTAAATGGAGACCAATTTGCAAATGTCGCAAGGGATGAAAATATCATCTATTTACAAAATGCGGTGGTAATTTGAAGTTCAGAAGTCATAGGTGTAGGCAGCTTATAGGGAAATAAAAAAATTGAATTGGCTGCCAAAAAAATCCCATGTACAAATTTTTTACTCTAAAATATTTTTCCATTATGAATGTAATTGTTGGAAAAGACAAAAGGAACAAGATAATTTTTCTGAGGAAAAGGGAGATGCGGGAACTTTGCTTCTGTCTTGTGATTAAACTAACAAGGTTTCCAAGGAGGTATGGCTTTTGGAGAGTGGTTGCAACAACCAGATGATTGGAAACAAATAAATATTTGTCAATATAGATGGATCTAAAAAGTCTGAGGTACTCTTGGGAGATGATAAGCAAGTGGAATTTAAAGGTAAAGGAACAATCATAGTAAAACTAAAGAAAAGCCAAGTAAAATATATTAATGATGTCCTATATGTTCCCGGTTTAGCACATAATTTGTTGAGTGTGGGGGAAATGATTGAAAATGGATATCTTTTTCTTATTAAGAACAATGAATTCATCATATATTATAAAGAAAATCATAATGAGATTATCAACAAAATTAACATGGTGAAAAACATAATCTTTTTTTTCAATTTTTCTTATGAAACAAATAGAGCATTAAAAGTTGGCTATGATAATTACTATTGGCTATGGAATATGAGGTATTGGAATCTAAATATAAGAGGCTTGAAGTTACTACATAATAAACAAATGGTCAACATATTTCCTCTTACAGATTGTGTTGATCAAGTTTGTGAAGGATTCATTATGGGAAAGCATCATAGAGACTCATTTCCAGTAGGAAAATCTTGGAGAGAAACAAAACCATTGTAGATAGTACATCCAAATATATGTGTTCCCATGAAAACCTTGTCACTCAACTAAAATAAGTGATTTTTTTTGTTTTTATGGATGATTTTAGTAGAATAACATGAGTGTATTTCATTAAAGAAAGATTTGATGCCCTTATTATTTTTCAACAATTTAAAGTTGTTTTTGAAAAGCAAGGTAGTTATGTTTTAAAGACGTTATGGAAAAATAGAGGGGGAGTGTTTACTTCTATCGATTTTGATTATTATTTAAAAAAGAATGGCATAAATAAGAAATTTACAAGAGGCTATACTTCCCAATTGAATGGTGTGACTAAACAAAAGAATTAGAAAATTGTTGAGATGGCTAGGAGCATGTCGAAAGGTAAAAAATCTATAAACATTTTTTGGGCTGAAGTTGTAGCTACATCTATTTATTTTATCAATATATGTCCAATATAAAGTGTGAAAAACATGACTCTATATGAGGCACGGAGTGGGAGAAAACTTGGTGCTTCTCATTTGAATGTTTTTTGTTGTATTTCTTATTATCATGTTCCAAATGAAAAAGGAAGAAACTAGATGAAAAAAGTGTGAAATTTATTTGTATTGGCTATTGTGAGGAGAAAAAGGCCTATAGATTTTTTAGTCCACATAAATAAATATTGTTGGTTAGTATTGATGTGTTATTTGATGAAAAAGAAGAATGGGATTGGAATGAAGGAGCGCAAGAAAAAATTCCAAGAATTTTTATATAGGAAGATGAATATTTTGTTTCTAGAAATCAAACAACTAGTCCAAGTATTACTCAGACTCTCTCCACTCCATCATCTTCTTAAAATCAAAGTCCTCCCTCAAGTCCAAGTCCTCCTCCAAGAAAGTTAAAATACATAAATGAAATTTATGGATATTCTAACCTTGCTTTCATGTCTTAGATTGAAGTGGAGCCATTATTCTTTGAATATGTAGTAAAACATGAATCATGGTGCAAATCAATGGATGAAGAGATTGCAAGCATTAAATGGCATGAAACATGGGAACTTGTGGATCCTCCCACTGAAAAAGAATTCATTGGGGTAAAATGGGTGTACAAAACAATATATGCAATTGATGGGTTCATACAAAAGCACAAAGCAAGGTTGGTGGAAAAGGGGTTTGTTCAACAATAATGACATAATGAAATAATACAAAAAAATATGCATTGAATTAAGTGATGATACAATGAAAATGATTTAGCATAATCAAGTAGTTGTATTTATTTTAAGAATGATATAATGTGAAAAAATAGGGTGTAAATGATTTTAGTGATAATACTATGGAAAATGATTAAGTTCATTAACTAATTGAGAAAAACATTGACCCTTTATATTGATTTTAGTATCACTATGAAACGTTATTCAGTGGAATAATTAATTAAATAAATGATAGGAAGGAAATTAATCCTCTATATTTTTTCAACTATTAGATACTTATCGAGAGAAATGAATATATTAATAAATTAGTGAAAACCAATTTCAAAACATATATATAAGTTGAATTCCTATACTTTGTTTGGTTAGGTGTCATTTATCTATTAGTATGTGCACATTAAAACCATTATAATATAAAGGTATATAAAATACGAAAAACTTGGTAGGTCTAAAATTCCTCAAGGTATCACTTTTACTGCAATATCTCCAACTAAAGTTGTGCATGGTCTCCAATTTCCACCTCCATTACCATATTGTCGATATAAAAGTATGGAAAAGCATGACATTGGTGTGTGTAATAGAAAAGAAGAAGAAGATTGATTGACATCAATGGCTATGTAATATATGATTTATTCAATATCTTCATCCTATCACTTCTTAATGATACGACGTAGTATATATGCTACTCAATATATTAACATTTCCATTTTTTTATAATTGAACATATTCATCACTAAAAATTGTTACTTTTTAATTATTTCCATTCATAACAATGTAAATTTCAAAGTATCAAGTTGATCTTAAACATATATACATAGATAAAGATTATCATCTAACAATTTCATGTTCCTACCCCATAATCTAACCAACATAGATCCATCTTAACTTTGGATCTATTATGTTCCAAGAGGGATGAAATCCTTCAAGGTGCAAACCTTTTCTCAAAATTTTCACTCTAAAAGGAGGTGTGCACCTTGAGGGATTTGATCCCTCTCAGCGCATGATAGATCCAGAGTTAAGATGGATCTATAGTGGTTTCCATGAAATTCAATATCCATTCATGGCGTCGAGATCCACATACGATTTTCAAATGTTCTTAAGAATGTTACAAATTGTTTGACATTTATTAGAAAGAGAAAGTTTCCAAAGAAATTTTGAATAATGTCGAAAACGTTACTTTAATGAAATCTAAACAGCAATAATATTGTTGAAGATAATTCTTTATTTCTATTATTGTAACTATTGGCAGACTATCACATTGTTGGAAAAATTTGATAATATTATTTGTAGCATAAATTAGGGATAGTTAGTGTTCTCAACATAATTTAAGGTTATTCAGAATTTTGTCACATGGTTAGAATTAGTTGCACCTGATTTCTATCAATTTCCAGATTCGTAGAAACCTGAAGGCTATATATGAATGTATTAATTGTTCATTAAATATATGAGAAATAGAGAAGGAATGAGAAGGAAGAATCTGAAGCATTGAAATCATTGATGTTTTGTTTCAATTTTTGTATTGTTTGTTGTGTTTTTCTGATTATAATTGTCTCCTCATAATTTTTCATTTGGTATCAGTGCAAGTTACAGTGGTGGGAAAGATTAAATTTGTTTGTGAAGCTCTTGGATACTGAATCTATTAGCGGGAGTGTTTTAAATTTTAAAGAAATGACCAAAAACAACAATGGTATTAGTATTTTCTAGACTCAAATACCAATCCTTAAAGGTGAGAATTATGGTTTTTGGAGCATTGAAATGAAAAAACTTATTTCTTTGACATGAATTGTGGGATTTGGTGGAAAATGGTTATACAAAACCAATGTATCATCAAGCTATTGATGGATTGACCCAAGTTAAAAGAGATCAATAAAGGGAAAATAGAAAAAAATAAAAGACTCAAAAGTTATTTTTTTCACCCAACAAGAAGTGCACAATTCTATTTTTCCAAGACTTGTTGCAACAAAAAGATCAAACAAGGAATGGGATGTGCTACAACAAGAATATAAAGGGAAACATAAGGTAAATGTTGTTAAATTTCAATATCTTAGAAGATAATTTGAAACTCTTTTCGTGCAGAATTCATAATCTATGAAAGATTTTTTCACTAGAGTTATGGGAATAGTGAATCAAATTATATCTTATGGAGAAGATTTAACAGATCGAAAAATTGTTGAAAATGTTTTAAGAAGTCTTCTTTCAAAATTTGATGCTATTGTTGTTGTTATTGAAGAATGTAAGATTTAAATTAGTGGTATGTCAATGATCTTATGGGATTTCTTCAATCTCATGAGTAAAGGATGAACAAATCTATTGAAAAATATTTTGAACAAGCATTTCAAGAAAAATCCAATATTTCCAAAGATAGAAGTCATGAAATTGAGAATTTTTCCCATGACGAAGTTCTGAACACTCATGGAGGACGAAGAGGGAAAGAAAATAGAGGAGGCAGATGTCCAGGAAGAGTTTTTAATGAAAATAACAAAGGAATACATAATGACAGTAATGATGGAGGTAATTAAATTTGAAAATCCCAAGTTAAAGTTTTATTGTAAAATATTTGGCCATTATGTGTAAATTTTGGAATATATATATATATATATATATATATATATATATTAATGAGGAAAAGGAAGGTGTGGGCACTTTGTTTTTGGATTTCAATTCAACTAACAAGGTTTCCGAGGTATGGATTTTGGATATTGGTTGCAACAACCACATGACTAGAAAACAACATAGTTTTTTCAAGATAGATGAATATACAAAGTCTAAAGTAATATTGGTAGATGACAAGAAAGAGGAAGTTAAATGTAAAGGAACAATCACAAAAAAAACAAAGCAAGGCCAAGTAAAACATATTAATGATGTCTTATATGTTCTTGATTTAGCACATAATTTGTTCAGTGTGGTGAAGCTTATTGAAAAAGGATATCGTGTTTTTTTTAATAACAATGAATGCATGATGTATTATAAATAAAATAATAATCACATTATAGCCAAAATTAACATGTTGCAAAACATAATCTATGCTTTCAATTTTTATTATGAAACAAATAGAGCATTAAAAGTTGGTTATGATGATGATTATTGGTTATGGAATATGAGGTATGGGAGTCTAAATATAAGAGGCTTAAGTTACTACATAATAAGAAAATGGTCAAAGTATTTCCTCTTATTTATTTGGTTGATTAATTTTGTGAAGGATGCATTATGGGAAAACATCATAGAGACTCATTTCGAGGAGAAAAATCTTGGAGAGAAACAAAACCATTGGATCTAGTACATGTAGATATATGTGGTCCCATGCAAACCTTTTCACTCAACAAAAATAAGTATTTTATTATTTTTTGCATGATTTCAATAGAATAACATGGGTGTTTCTCTTAAAACAAAAATTTGATCAGTTATTAGTTTTCAACAATTTAAATATGTAGTTGAGAAGAAAAGTAGTTATATTTTAAAGACATTATGGATATATGGAGGGGGAGAGTTTACTCATAATTATTTTAATGATTATTTGAAAAAGAATGGTGTGGCTGAATGACATAATCAGAGAATTGTTGATATGGCTAGGATCATGTTGAAAGGTAAAAGTCTTCCAAACATTTTCTCAGATGAAGGTGTAGCTACACTTTTTTATTTGACTAGTAGAAGTCCAACAAGAAGTGTGAAAAATATGACTCTGTATGAGACATGGAGTGGAAAAAAACCTAGTTTCACTCATTTTCAAACAATTTTTTTTGTATTGCTTATGCGAGTGTTCCAAATGAAAAAAGGAAGAAACTAGATGACAAAAGTGTGAAATATATTTTTATTGTCTATTGTGATGAGACCAAGGCTTATAGATTGTATAATACACATACTAAAATATTTTTGGTTTTTCATGATGTGTTATTTGTTGAAATAGAAGAATGGTTGTGGAATCAAGGAGTGCTAGAAGAAATTACAAGAATTGTTATATAGTAATATGAATATTATGTTTCTCTGGATCCAATAAGAAGTCCAAGTACTACTGAAACTATGTCGACTCCATCATCTTCTTTAACTTCAAGTCTTGCTTCAAGTCCAAGTAATCTTTCAGTAAAGGTAAAATTGTTAAATGAAATTTATTGATATCCTAACTTTGCTTTAATGTATTAGATTGAAATAGAGCCAAGATTTTTTGAAGATGCAGTAAAACATGAATCATGGTGCAAAGTAATGGTTGAAGATATTGGAAGCATTAAAATGAATGAAACATGGGAACTTGTGGATCCTCTGCTGAAAAATAAGTCATTGGGGTAAAATATGTGTACAAAACAAAGTATGCAGGTGATGGGTCCATATAGAAGGACCAAGAAACGTTGGTGGAAAAGGGATTTCTTCAACAATAATGACATAATGAGATAATACAAAAAAAAAAATCATTTATTTAAGTGATGATGCAATGAAAAATGATTTAGGATAACCAAGTAGTTGTATTCATATTCACAATGATATAACGTAAAAAACAAATAGGGTGCAATGATTTTAGTTTGAACTACTCTACAAACTCACCATATATTTGGTCCCATGAAAATCTTTTGTGATGCAGGAGCATCCACACTTCATCAAGCGAGCCAGCACGTAGAGTAAAGAACGTACAACTGGACAGCGTCAGCCCATACATTTTTGAATTACTTTGAAAAGACTGTTGCGACGTCGTTTGAATGAATGCATTCATATGAAGCGCACTTGTAATGTAATGTAGATAAGAAGGCATTTAACAGTTTTAAATGCTGGTAGATAGGGTTAGCTGTAGATTAGAAAGTTTCATTTCCAGGAGGGAAAACGAATATAGGCACCCTCCTTGTACATTGTATTAAATTATCCTGATTATTATTCAGCATTAGCATAGAAGAGAAATAGAGAACAGAGTAGAGAGTTGTGAAGAAACCCCATGTACAGATTGAATTAATAGAAGAAAGCTCTTGATTCAATTCCATGGCCGTGTTTGAATTGTGTGTGTTGTTGATGTTATGTTGTTGCATACTTGCTTCTCTTTATGCTTATCTTTTATATGCTGCATATGTGATTGCATATCGGGTTCGTAACCTGAGAGAGTGAGAAATGAGTTTCAATTGTTTCTCTGTTTGAGCCAGGAGATTCCTGCATAGAGTGCAGTTGAATTCCTCCGCATAGAGTGCGTCGAGGAGGCCAAGCAGTTAAACCCTTGTTCTTGTTTGTAGAAGAGTGAATTTGATTATTCGAGCCGTGCAGGTGAGTGCAGGTCGAACCAAAATTCTTAGTAGCAAGTCTGAGAAGAGAAAGGCCGGGATTGTTGTGATTGTGGACGCACAGAACCGGGAAATCTTCAGCACCGTAGAGGGTTGATGAAGGTCGAGGTCGAGCACAGGGAGAGTGCTCGAGAGAGCTCTGAAGGAATCAGAGTTATAGAATCTCAAGAGGGATAGTGATTTTTCTTCTCGGTGGGAGTAGGCCAATGAAGTTCATACAGTGTGAAGGTGGTATAGAAGAGGACTCTTCAAGAGGAAGAGAATTGATGACTTGAAGTAGTCGTGGGGAGTCACGAAACTCCGCAGACCGTCAGATCGCAGAGGAGATGCGAGGGAGATAACCCGCAGGTGCACGAAGGGGGTTGTTTGTCATTACATATCGGCATATCGAGGTTGGCGAGTGCAAGTATTTCATGCACGTCGAAATTGCGAGTCGCAATCCCCCGATTTAATCGGAGCCATCACTCATTGGAGGGACAGGTGGCATGAGATCCCGAGGACTCGGGACTCAACACTTCGGCATTTGAAAAGTTGAAAGGAACACGGAGAAATCGCGAGGTCGCGAGTCGCGACGGGCCCCACGGAGATTGTGTGGAATACGACACGTGGCATCACGCTTCGTCATTCGAGGTTTTGAAAGGTAAGTGAATCACGACCTTTCATATGTCGATTTCCCGATAGGGAAAACCCCAACAGAAGAAAGCATTGACCGTTGATCTCGGGGATCGGGGTTCAGAGTTTTAAGGCGCAAGGAAGGTGCGCACAAGGTTTGCAAATCCGGGAGACCCGATCTTCTGACTTGCGAAAGGGAGATCGCCGAAGGACTAACTGTGGGTAAAGAACTCCCAAGGGAGTAGGGAGAGCTTTGACTCTTCGGGCCATGAGAAAGAGAAGGTCCTGGTGAGAGCGGGTCAGACCATGAGGGTGTCGATGACCTTGCGTCATTTTGGCTCAACAAAAATAAGTATTTTCTTATTTTTGTTGATGATTTGAGTAGAAGAACATGGGTGTATTTCATTAAAGAGAAATTTGATTCGCTTATTGTTTTCCAACAATTTAAGGTTGTTGTTCATAAGCAAAGTAGTTATCTTTTAAAGGCATTATAGATAGATAGTCAGGGAGAGTTTAATTCTAATGATTTTCATGATTATTTCAAAAAGAAATACATATATAGGAAAGTCACAACATGTTATACTCCCCAACAAAATAATGAGACAATTGTTGAGATGGCTAGGAGCTTGTTGAAAGGTAAAAGTCTTCCAAACATTTTTTGGCATGAAGTTGGAGCTACATCTATTTATTTTCTTAACATATGTCCAACAAGAAGTGTGCAAAATATGAATTTTTATGAGGCATGGAGTGGAAGAAAACCTCCTCTTCGTCATTTGAAAATGTTCATGTTCCATATGAAAAAAGGAAGAAACTAGATGAAAAAAGTGTGAAATGTATATTTATTGGTTGTTCGAGACAAAGGATTATATATTGTATAATGCACATACTTAAAGATTGTTCGTTAGTTGTGATGTGTTATTTGATGAAAAAGAAGAATGGCACTGGAATCAAGGAGTGCAAGAAGAAAATCCAAGAATTTTTATAGAAGAAAGGAATCTTTTGTTGCTAAAATTACAACAAGTAGTCCAAGTACTACTTAGACTATGTCCACTCCATCATCTTCTTCAACTTCAAGACTTGTTTCATGTCCAAGTCCTCCTCCAAGAAAGGTAAAATCCTAAAATGAAATTTATGGATATTCTAACTTCACTTTAATGTATTCAATTGAAGTATAGCCAAGATTCTTTGAAGATGTAGTACAAAATGAAGAATGGTGCAAAGGAATGGATGAAGAGATTGCAATAAATAGAAGGAATGAAACATGGGAGTTTGTGTATTGTCATAATGAAAAAGAAGTGATTGGAGTAAAATGGGAGTAAAGTATGCACCTAATTGTTCCATACATAAGCACAAAGAAAAGTTGGTGGAAAAGGGGTTTGTTCAGAAACTAGGTATATACTATGATGAAACATATAGTCTTGTTGCAAGTTTGAATACAATAAGAAATTGTTTAGCATTAGCATCACAGTATAAATGCTTGATTTATTAGTTTGATGTGAAATAAAACATTTTTAATGGTGTTTTGAAAGACCATGTCTATGTTCAACAACCATAAGGATATGGAGTTAAATAAAATGAAATTAAATTTTACAAATTAAATGAGTCTCTTTATGGGATTAAACAAGCTCCAAGAGCATAGTATATCATGATAGATAATTATTTCCTGAAAAAGGAATTTAAGAGAAGTGAAAGCTAACCCACAATATATATGAATTCAAATGGTACAAATGATCTACTTGTTGTTTTCTTAGATGTAGATGGATTGATATATACATCCTCAAGTATTTTGTTAGTGGAAGAGTTCAGACATGCTATGATGACTAAATTTGTAATGACTAATTTGGGTTATTTCATAATAAAAATATTCTACAATCTTCTTTATAAATGGAAAATGGAAAATTGTAAACCCTTGAGACATCTATCAATACAAATGAATTTTTTTATGTAGAAGATGGAACAAAAAAGGTGGATTCTAAATCCTATATTTAATTTCTATATTTCAAGTAAGATTCACTTTGGAGAAGCAAAAAGAATTTTGAGTATGTCCATGGAACAAACAATTTTTGCATTTGGTATATTTCAACATATAATTTTTGGTTGGTTGGTTATATATATAGCTATTGAGATGGATGTATTGATGACTGAAAAAGTACTTCAAGTTATGTTTTAAGCCTAGGATCAAGTGTAGTATGATGGTATTCAAAGAAACAACGAATTGTTTCATTATTTTCTACAAAGGCATAGTATATTGTAGCAACATCAACAACATGTGAAGCAATTTGGTTGAAAAGAATATTGACCAATCTGAAACAAGAACACCAAGATGCAACAAATATTTATTTTTATAACATATCTACAATTTTGATAACTTAAAATTCATTGTTTCATAGTCGCACTAAACATAGTGATATGAAATATCATTTCCTAAGAGAACTTGTGGTAAAAGGATAATTTGAACTAAAGGTTTGTAAAATGGATGATCAACTTGCTAGTATTGTCACCTAAGCATTACCAAGAGAAAAGTTTCATTACATGAGAAATATGCTTGGAATCACCCCATTAAGCATTAAGGAGGAGTGTTGAAGATAATAAATAATTTCTATTATTATAACTATTGGAAGACTATTCCATTATCCAAAAATTAATTATTAGATTGTTTGCAACATAAATTAGGGTTAGTCAATGTTCTTATCACAATTTAAGGTTATTCATAATTAATTGCAGATGATTTCTATCAATTTGTAGATTTGTCGAAATTTGAAGGCTATATATGAATGTATTAGTTGTTCATTAAAGATATGAAAACAAATTTGTATAAATCTGAAGCTATACTTGGAAATAATGGAGCACTAGATAGTTACGTAGATGAACTATTGTAGTGTTTTATGTAGATCCTACTTTCCTGGTGTCAGTTGTAACTGCCTAAGTAGATTGGTTTCCTATATAATGATGTAATCAGTCTTCATTTAATAATATAGATTGTGAGTGTAGCCTCACCAGTGTTGGTTTCTCCTAATTCTGAATTGGTATCAGAGCGATATTGGAGATCCGAGAGATCCAACACTCTGATGCAAGATCCAAAGTGAAAGATCTCAAATTGATTTGGATAAATCACCAACGCCCCCCTATACAGTGTTAGAGAAGCGTCAACACCCTCACACTTATGAAATTGAATTTGTTGTGAATGGAAGGAGAGCCCCGATCCGTTGTGAGAGCCCTATTCTTATTTTGATGAGTTGTGACATTGTTGAGGACAACACAGAAGGCATTCCTCCATTCTCCATGATCTTCTCGACCACAACTTACATTAACTCAAATTCTGGTGTTTCGATGATTGTTTTCCTTAGGTAAAGCATGACCTTGGGGGAAGAGTAAGTTTTCTGGACCATGAGGATAGGTAGAGGGCCAAAAAAGATGTGAGGATCAGAGGAGGTCACGTGGGTTTGAAGATAGGCTTCATACCGTGAGAGTTGATCCAAAATCGTCCATTATATGATTGTTGAAGGGGAAATAGTGTGAAAATACCCATTTGGTGCTGGTGAATTGGTGCAACCGTGTACACACCAAATCATGTATGGTGTTGTATGTATTTCATTTGTGGGGAAGCATAAGTTTGTGGAGAGTCTATTTAGAGTCATATCAGTGGATCCAAAGGCTATACAAGTCTTCAAGTGTTAATTAAAGTTTGTGGGAAGCAATCATTCTTTGTTGAGTAACAAGCTTGTGAGGAGGGCCATGAGCAAATCAAATCTGATGCATTCTTGGTGATTCACCACCTTCAGGATTGAAGTGTGTTTGGTGATACAAGGATCCATTTTTTGGTTGGATGAGCAGACATTTACAGAGATGGTGAATCCACTAGCAGAGACCTACCTCAATGAAGCCAACAAATTAGATGGCTCCAATTTCATTAATTGAAAATTCAAAATGCAGACCCTGATGGAGGGCTATGGTGTCTAGACCATTGCGAAGGGAACTGAAGCGAAACCTGATGCGGCTGTCTATGTGACAACAAAATAGATCCAATATTGGGAGAAGCGCGAAAAAAAGGACAAGGTATTTTTGCGTATGTCTATTAAAGATAGCATAATTCCACATATTAGAGATGCTAACACTTCTGCTGAAATGCAGACAAGGCTTAAAGATTTATATGAAACTAGCAGCACAAATAGTATTATGTTCCTGAAAACTAAATTGCTAGGCATTAATATGGATGGAAATGAATCCGTTAGTTCATTTTTTGGTCGCATTAAAGAGGTGAAAGACAAGATAGGAAATATAGGAGAAACAATTTCTAGAACTGATCTTATGACTATTACCTTAAATGGTATGCTAGAAGATAATAAGATGTTCATAACAAGTCTTGCAGCAAGGGAGAAACCTCCTACTTTTGATGAATTAACTGGTATTTTGTTGCAAGAGGAAGAGAGGCGCTCGAATATGAAGCCTTAGAATAAATATTTGGCACTCTGGTCAAATAAGAGATCCGCGAGAGGGTGATAAGGAGAAATAGGCGTAGGTGGCAGTTCATCATAGAGAAGACAACCCCAAGGCTGAATCAAGGTATTCCCTGTAATAGGAATGATTCAAAGAGTTGTTTTTATTGTGGTTGATCTGGACATCTTATTAAAGAATGTCATAAGAAGAAGAGTGATGAGGCTAGGAATAAACCTAGAACACATTCAGGTCATTATGCAGAAGAATATTCCAATTATGATCACAGATTGTTTATTTCTAGTGATGATATTGATGAACCCCAAAAATTTTATTCATGGAATCTTAGATTGTTTGTGTCCTATGTTGATTTATCTGCTGAAACAGATGATAGTGATGCCTGTTTTGTGGATTCTGGAGTATCAAAACACATGACATGTAATAAGTTGTGGTATACTAATTTTAAATAAACACAGAATGGAAACAGCATATATCTTGGAGATGACTACACTCATCATATCAAGGGATACAGAGACATTCCAGTAACATTTCAGAATGGTGCTATTTGTCAAATTCACAATATTTATTATATGCCAAGGATAAAGAAAAATTTGATCTTTGTGTCCACCATTACAGATCAGAACTTGAAGGTTGAATTCTTCAAGAATTATTGCATAGTGAAGGATCTGTTGTACCAATTCAAAACTGTTGCAATGAGAGTCAGAGCAAGAGGCCTATACAAACTTGATGTTACCAACAAAGTACATCACACACTGACTTATGAAACTATGCCAACAAAGATTCTTTGGCATCAAAGCTATGGCCACATAAATCATCCTAATTTATTTTTATTACAGAAACAGAATATGGTTGAAGAACTTCCCATGTTAAAGAATGAGAATATTGTTTGTGAAGGATGTGCATTAGGAAAGATGCACATAGATGAATTTTCCTCTAATCCTGATAGAAAAAAGAGACATGTGTTAGATCTTGTGCATACTGATGTTTGTGGACCTATGGAGACTAGGTCTTTAGGAGGTGCATTTTACATTTTGTTATCTATTGATGATTGCAAGAGCTACACATGGGTTTATTTCCTTAGAAGAAAAGGTGATGTTTTCGATTGCTTTAAGGAATTTAGAACCATGGTGGAAAAGTAGACAGGAAAATCCATCAAAATCCTCCATTCAGATCAAGGGGGGGAGTATAAATTAGGGGACTTCATCAAATATTGCAAAGATCATGGAATAGTACAACATTTTACAGTACCCCACACTCCACAACAAAACAGAGTGGCTGAAAGGAAAAACAAAACTTTGGTAGAGTGTGCAAACAGTATGATGAAAGGTAAGAATCTCTCAAATACATTTGGGCTGAAGCCATAAATATTGCAGTTTATTTAAAGAACAAAATTCCAACAAGGTGTCTTGATAATATTACTCCTTTCGAAGCCTTGTATGGTTCCAAACCTGCAGTTCATAATTTGAAAGTATTTGGGTGTAAGGCTTTTGCACATGTTCCAAAGAAAAATAGGAATAAATTGGATGCTAAAGCCATTAAATGTATCTTTATAAGGTATTGTTTTGAATTCAAAGAATACAAACTGTTTGATCCTTCTACTCACAAAGTATTTGCGAGTAGAGATGTACTTTTCCATGAGCAGGAAGCAGGAAATCATGACGACAATAGTCATGAGGAATGGCATAGACTTCTTGATGAAGGAGTTAAACAAGAGGAGTGGTAGTAACAATAGCCACCACAACAACAACCAAAAATGTAGAGACAACAACAACAACAACAACAACAAGGACTTAGTGATATGGACACTTTGAGCAGTAACAGTTCACCTAGAGGCGAAGACAGATCTTCACAAAGTGGGGAGGAAGATAATCAGTTGAGAAGATCTTCATGACAAGTTCAGCTCCTTGAGAGGTATAGAGACTATTCCCTAATGAGTATCATTTTAAATGTCATAGAACCCATGAGTTTTAATGAAGCCAATGAACATGATGAATGGAAAAATGAAATGGAGGAAGAATATGAATCTATAATGAAAAATAATAATTGGGAATTGACTGAATTGCCTAAACATAAGAAGCACAATGGATGAAAATGGATATACAAACCCAAGTTTAAATTAGATGGTATTATAGACAAATATAAGGCTAGACCGGTGGCAAAGGGGTAGTCACAAACATAAGGTATTGATTATGCTGAAACATTTGCACCAATAGCTAAATTGAATACTATCAGATTGTTAATTGCTTTAGATACAAAGTATCATTGCAAGCTACACCAACTAGATGTTAAATCTTTATTTTTGAATGGTGAATTAAAGGAGGAGGTTTACCTTACTCAACCTGAAGGTTTGTGGAACATGGGAAAGAACACTTAGTGTGCAAGTTAAAGAAATCATTTTATGGACTGAAACATGCACCTAGGTCATGGTATGAGAAGATAGACTCTTTCTTTCTTCAATAGGTTTTTATGAGGAGAAAGAGTGATCCAAATCTGTATACCAAATTTGATGAGCAGGGGTATATAGTATTTATTTACTTATATGTTGATGATTTGATAATTACAGGAAATGAAAAGAAATTAATTGATGAAATCAAGGAGCATTTGTCACAAGTTTTTGAAATGAAATATCTTTGTGAGTTACACTACTGCCTAGGTTTTGAAGTTTGGAGAAATGCAGGCCAAAATTTTGTTTGTCAAAGTAAGTACGTCATAGAAGTACTTAAGAGATTTAAAATGGATCAATGTAAATCTTCTATTGTTCCCATGCAGCAAAATGTGAAACTTTCTTGTGATGATGGTTCAAAGGAGGTGAATGGCACTATGTATAGACAGATGGTGGGTAGTTTGAATTATCTCACCACAAGTAGACCTGATATTACATACTTTGTGAGTGTGTTAAGTCAATTTATGGTGAAACCTCTAGAAATCCATTGGAATGCAACAAAGGAGGTACTCAACTATCTAAAAGAAACACTTGATTATGATATTAAATATATTGATGCATCTGATATTGAGTTGACAAGTTACTTAAATTTTGATTGGGCTAGAAATCTGGATGATCGAAAATCAACCAATGGATATGCATTTGGCATTGGATCCAGGGTTGTTTCATGGAGTAGTAAAAAGAAACCTACTGTATCGTTGTCTTCTACTGAAGCATAATATAAAGCCTTGTGTGCAACAACTTGTGAAGTTGTTTGGTTGAGAAGACTTGTTCAAGATGTTGGAGAAGAACAAAAGGAACCTACAATGATGGCGAATAATCCTATTTTTATGCAAGGAAAAAGCATGTTGATGCTCAGTTTCATTTTGTTAGAGAAAATATGCAGTCAAATGAAATAGCTCTTATGTATTGTAATACTTGTGAAAATACTATTGATATTTTCACCAAGCCTCTTGGAAAGATTAAGTTTGAGTTGTTTAGGGAGATGTTAGGTGTAGAAGTCAATCCATTCTCCATTAAGGGGGGAACTTGGAAATAATGGAGCACTAGATAGTTATGTGTTGGAAAATATTGAACAAGCAACAAATCTGTGTTGATGATTGTTGTTATTAATGGCAACAGTGGAGATGGCGGGATAAGAAGGATAAAAGCAAGAGGAGGAAAAACATTGAAGAAAACGCACGCAGCAAGGGTTTACAGAGAAGAAGGAAGACAGAGATCCATTGATCGTTGGATCCCATCCAAATTTCCCGAAAGGACGAAAACCATCAGATATGCAAAATTTGCGAGGGAGATAAGCCATCGAAGATTCGGGGATCAGGATTTCAATATGCAAAGTTCACTTGACAACGAAAACCCTAAAATCGCGATATGTGATTTCGCGATTTGATCGCAGTCGTTAAATCAAGCAGGGATCTAGACTGTTCATTCGTATGGACGCGTGGCAGCCAGGAGGCCTCATCGAAGTTTCGGGGATCAGGATTTCACAATGCAAAGAACACAATGCAATGAAAACCCCGATTTCGCGATATGCGAAATCCAGACTGAATCTGAACCGTCAGATCAACATGTGATCTAGACCGTCGATCTAATTCACGACAACAGTCCACGTCAGCTAGGGACACGTGGCACAACCAGGTAATGACAGGTGTCAGGCAGATATAAAATTTCAGGCATATACAATTCATGAATTAGAGTGACACGTGGCAGGATCTAACACGTGCCAAATCACATGTGACGTCAGCAGAGGCATCGACAATCGGGACTTTGATATGTCAAGAACACACTGCAACAGAAACTCTGAAATCGCGCTATGCAATTTTGCGATGTAATCATGGTCGTTGGATTAAGAATGAGATCTGGACCGTTGATCTCCCTCATCGGGAAATCGGGGATCGGGAATCCCGGAGGCATGTGCATAGTGACATCGAAAATGCCGAAACCCCAATGAGAGGTTTGATCGAGGTCATGTGTTGACGGTCTTATGGGGCCAAGGCCTATAGCTAGCAGGGCTAGCGCGTGGAAAGGGGCGCATCGGTAATCGGGGATTGGAGAGGTGAGAAACTCTCGACATCAGGAAGTGCGAAACCCCAAAACCCCGACAAGAGGTATGGTGACAGTCACATGATAGACGGTCACATGGACCATTGTGTAGCCAGAAGGGGCTAAAGCTCGGGAAAGGATCATATCGGGAATCGGAGAATCGGGGGTTCCGAGTACTTGTGCACATCGACAATGAGAATGTCGAATTCGCGATGAGTGAAATCCCGATGGGATCTGAACATTTGGATCAAGCATTGATCAGAGGGTTGTTGTTGTTCCTCACACATTAACGCTTCAGTTATGAATCTGTTAAGTGAAACGGACTTATGATGACGAATTTTTTAGCATTTCAGTTGCCAAGAGAGATGTCCTCGGATTTCCCATTGGAAGGGGAAGTGGAATCGTTAAGGAATGGTGTATAAAAGAAAATGGGGAGACTGAATTTGATTTTGTTGTTCTGAATGGAAAAAGAATGAAACAGTTAGAAAGGATAAAGGGGAAGATGTTGCGCATGAAATTTAACGATAGAGCAGAACAGAAGCAGAGCATAACGATAGAGCAGAATAGAAGAAGAGAAGAACGATAGAGCATAACATAAGAAGAGAAGAACGAAAGAGCTAAGCAGAAGCAGAGCAGAAAGATAGAGCAAGCAGCAGAAGACATGATTTACAGAACAAAGTAAAATTGGTATGAACTGACTTATCTGTAAAGTTGAATGTTTATTTAATCATTGATATTCTAGGGAGGTTGGGAGGTGCTCAGGAGGACTGTTGTCCTCAGAAGTTCAAGTGGGTGCTTGAACACAGGAAGTTGTAGCTTCCATCTGGTTGCAGCCAGAGAAACTAGGGTGGTAGGGTGGTGCTAGGGAGAACAAATGTTCTCTGTTATGCAGGTTGGAGCCTGTGTAACTAGAAGTTGGTGCTTCCATCCAGTTGGTGTTGGAGTTTTCAGGGAGTTGGTGCTTCCTTCTAGTGGGTGCTAGAGAAATCAAAGAGTTGGAGCTCTCAAACAAGTTGGAGCTTGTAAAACAGAGGTAGCAGCCTCACATTGAGTTGGTGCTCAATTGTAAATGATGTACAGAACAGAAAAAGACTGCCTATCATTTCGAAGAAGAAGAGGTTTTCTCCCTTTATG
>ML791235.1:232531-249919 GCA_009831015.1 Picea engelmannii
TTAAACAATTATGCTTCTCTTAAACTCTTTGCAGAAACACTGAATGATGATCACAATAATGCAGGGAAATAAACAATGGCACATTCAGCATCAGTCACATATATGAGAAACACAGAGACAAATATTTCCCGAGGAAACCCATATAGGGTAAAAACCTCTTTTTCTTTATATGATAAGTAACAATTACATTATTTACATTATCATACATATGAGCACCAACTCATAATGAGGCTACAACCTCAGTTTTGCAAGTTGCTACTTGCTGAGAGCACCAACTCTCTATTTTCTCTAGCAACCACTAGAAGGAAGCACCGACTCCCTGGTTTCTCTAGCACCAACTAGAAGGAAGCACCAACTCCCTAGTTTCTCTAGCACCAACTAGAATGAAGCACCAACTCCCTGAGTGTTTCCAGCACCAACTGGATGGAAGCACCAACTTCCAATCATACAGACAACCAACCTATGTAACAGAGAACAATAGTTCTCCCTTGCACCACCCTGCCACCCTGGTTTCTCTGGCTACAACCAGATGGAAGCTACAACTCCTTGTGTTCAAGCACCCACTTGAACCTATGAGGACAACAGTCCTCCCTAGCACCTCCCTTCCACTCTGAAATATAAATCTTTGCTACTGAACTTTATTACAGTGATATAATGTTCAACAATGGCTTACCAGACTCATCACTGTTCTGCTGCATTTCGTTGCTTTGTCTGCCTCATTGCCTTCCTGCACACATGACTTGCGTTGTCTGTTCTTATGCTTTTTATGATCTGTGTGCCATGTCTATTCACTGCACAGTTCCTCTTCTGTTCAATTCAGCTTCTGCACTCTCCTCCTCTTCACACATAAATCACCTTCAATAACAACAACCACATAAACTCCAATAGCAACAACAACCCTATCTCTTCTCTGTACCGTGTACTTATAGCTTTTGTGCACATTGTGCATGCAATGTGCACAATACCTCTGCATACTCACACCGCGCCGATATCCTCCACCTCTCAAGTGCTCTTCCTGATCATCATCGTGACTTTTCAGCTTCTCTGGTGGTTCAACCCATGTGTCTATAATCACTAGGTGTTATGCCGAGATTATTTTTTCTCTCTTGCAGTTGAGACTCTTCGTCTTCTCTGTTACAGTCGAGCTCACCCTCTCTGTTTCAGCTATAGGCTTCAATGCTCATCCATCTGTCAATCCCTTCTAAGAATAGTCTTCCTTCATTGGACGAAGCTTGGAGACTCTTCATCTCCTCTGGCAATTACACAGAGGTATCTTCGAATTCTCTGGCAGATGCCATCAATGGTTTCTGGCAGTTTCACTCTGTTGTACATCAGTAGCCCTCCTATCTCCTTCAGGTTTATCTGCACTGTTGGATGAACTTTATTAGATCTTGCATTCATTTCGACATTTCTGTGGCCAAGCTTAGCACCTCTAGCTTCTACCTCCATCTTCCATCGATGTGACCAATGGCTATGACCACGCGCTTATGCATAAAGCGCTTTTGCGATTTCTCATTTCATGAGTTTCAACACTATGCTACGTTGACCCCAAGTCAGCGAAATTTCGATCGCTTGCCACATGACCTATGATTTGATGGTCCATATCTAATCTTGATTCAATGGCTGCGATTGAATCACGATTTCAACACTCTGGTTGCATTGAGTTCTTGTCTCTCCAAGTCGCGATCCTCGAAACCCCGAAATGTCATGGGATCAACGGTCCTGATCAACACTTGATCTGACAGTTTAAATCATTTCGCGATTTCGACATGCTTGATGTTCAGTGTTTTTGTCACTTCAAAGTCCCAATCCATGAAACTCCGTAAAGAAGTCGGATCAACGGTCCAGATCACATCTTGATCTGACAGTTGAAATTACATCGCGATTTCGCATATCGCAATATCGAGATTCTTGATGTTAATACTCTTTGACATCTCCAACACTCGATCCTTGAAACCCCGAAATGGACTTGGATCAATGGTCCAGATTCAATCTTGATTCAATGGCTGCGATTAAATCACGATTTCGCATATTGGGATTTTGGCATTCTTGTTGCATTGTTTTCTTGTCTCTCCATGTCGCGATTCATGAAACTTCGATATGGAGTTGGATCAATGGTCCAGATTTTATCTTTAATCTAACGGCTTAGATTGAATCGCGATTTCGCGTATTGCAATTTTGAGAGGTTAGGGAACATCGTTCATTTGACTCTCCAGTCAGCGAACTGACGATCTTTCCCCACGTGTCCTGCCTGATGATGGATGGTCCTCCTTTTTCCGAGATTTTATACGCCCACTTCTCCTTGTACTTTAGAGAGCGTGTAGGTTCTGCTTGATCCAACGATGGTCGAATCTCACACTTGGATCGAACGCCTGAGATCTATCCTCCTTCAGCGTGCTCTTCTTGTCTAAATTCAGATATGACGACCCTCGTTCTGTCGGGAATTTTGGATGGGATCCAACGATCAATAGTGCTTCTCAAACCTTACGAGATTTCATCATGTCTGATTAATAGTTTAGATCAATCCTCGATTTGACGACTAAGGATTGTTGCATTTAGACAATTGTTGCATTGTTGGTCTTCCTGAATATCACTGCGTTGTTGATCATCGCTGTTGTACTCAAGCCATCATCATTGTTGTACTTGCGATCAATGACAAGCTTACGCTGCCTGTAAAACATACCAAACATCCTCTGCACTATCTCCTCTGATCTTATTGAGGTTGCTCTGCAGCTTCTTCCCAAAATACTTTTGGTGCCCGTCTATTACATTCTTCCTGTACTCATGCCATCTTCATTGTTGTACTTTCCATCAATGACAAACATATGCTATCTGTTAAACATTTTCCAACATTGTAATGTGCTTTAGCATTAAATATTAAATATAAAATTATGAGGAGATAATTAAACACAACAATAATACAAAAATTGAATCAAAACATCAAATCTCTCAATACTTCAGATTCCTCATTCTCATTCCTTACTTATTGAACAACTAATACATTCATATATAACATTTCAATTTAAATTTATAGAAATCTAGAAATGGCTACAAATTATTACAACTAATTCTAGTGACTAACCCTCATTTATGCTACAAATGTTCTAATAAAAAATTACTGACAATGTAAAATTACAATAATATAAATTAAACATTATCTTCAACACCTTACTCGTAATTGTGCTTACAATCCCAAGATCAATCTGCTTAAGAGACTAGAAGAATGTAAGACAGTGTTCCATGGATCCATGACGACATGTGTTGAAGCATTTAACTCACGTGACATTGACCATGGACATGGGTCCATAGATAAACAATGGAAGGTGACAAACTAATGCACAATCAAAATGAGTTTAACCATCGTCTGCTCAAACACTTTGGGGTAGAATAATGCAAATGAATCGAGACAATGATGGTTGTCCATGATGGTGGACAATGTTTATTTGTTCTCATGTTTAATTTTTTTGTTATAATATGGTGGTAGCATAACCAAATTTTATGGGCTATAACTTACAAGTTGAGTCACTCAATTTAGTCGTTAAAATTGTTTTTTTTTATTATATATATATATATATATATTTAAATGACACAATACATATGTATTAGGGATTAATTGGTTTAATACATATTAGTTGATCCCTACAATCATTGGTTAGTATGTTTATGTAATTGAAATGCTTAATGTTCATATCATTAGTTATAATAGTGGATGACAATCAATATCTCCCACCATGGTGTGCTTTTAAATTTAATTGTGTATATCTTAACCTATACAACATTTATTAGCAAGATAATGACTATTTTAAAAATGTGTTAAAGTGGAGGACTAAATATTGAATCAAGTGTCCAGTGTGACAAATACAATCCATACATAATGTGTCCAAATTTTAAATTTTAACTCTATTAATGAGTAGAAAATGTCCAAATTGGTTAGATTCATTTTTTTGTTATGATTTTGATATGAGGGACTATACTCCACATCCATTGGGATGGAAATCACATGTTTACTCAATCCAAAGAAAAAGTGGATTCACATGGCTCAAGCCATATTGAAAACAAAAATTAAACGCACACAACAAATAAAAAAAAAAGATCTAGTTCTCTACTTCATATTATTGAATAGGAAAATATACATGCATATATATAGGCTTTCTAGAAATCAATCTAGCCCTTAAAAACCCTATCTAAATTAAACACATACATATATAATTGAGTATTCTTATTCTGAGACTCTACCAATTATTTTCCTACACTCTATCCTTACTCTATCAATTATTTGCTAACCTTAAAATCTATTGACACCATGTAATAATGTGTCAACAATCAAATTTATTTATTTATTTCTAACTCTATACGGGCATGATTTTTAACTCCACACTTGTTTGATTGCATCAATGTGAAACTCAATAAATATACAAACAATGAATCTTGGTCTTGTCCAATGGGTGACTCTTCATGTCACCTATGACTCTTCATCTTTACAATTAAAGTTACAAGTAACAATTATGTGTGAACATTTCATCCCTTAATCTAAAGGGGTGTTTGTTATTCCAAGAATCATTTATAACTCTCCAAATTTTTCTCTTCCAAGATCTTTGATGAAGATGTCCACAATTTTCTCATTTGTGAAACAATTTCTCAAGTAAATAGTCTTTTCCTCTACATCATATCGAATTAGGTGATACTTTGTATTGATGTTTTTATTTCAATAATAGAATCTTAGATTCATGAACAATTTAGTTACATAATTATTGTCAACAACAAGAGTATATTTCACTTGTTTCTCGTGCAAATCTTCAATTATTTTCTTAAGACACACAATCTCCCTTTTTGCTTCTGCAACTACCACATATTCTTCCTTTGTTGTGGAATTTGATGCAACTCACCATTTACGTGATCTCCACAAGACAACTTCTAATCCAAGACTCATGAGATAACCTAAAATAGAAACTTCATTTTCTTTATCACCAATAAAGTTTGAATAAAAATATGTTATCAAATTGAAGCCATCCACCTTAGAGTTCATGAGTTCTAAATCTTGAGTTCCCTTCAAGTATTTTAGAATTCTTTTGTTGTAGACCAATATCCTTCACAAATATTTTGACTGGACCTTGAAAAAATCCCAACAAGAAATTAAATGTGTGGTCTTGTGGTAGTAATATAGATAAGACTTCCCACAAATGTTTTGTACTAGGTTTGATATTCAAATTCATTCTCTTCTTTTGATGTGAGTTTCAAATTATGTTCCATTGGAGTAGAAAAATGATTACACTCACCCATGCCAAACATGTTCAACAATTATTCAATGTACTTATTCTACGAGATGAATATGTACATTGGATTTTGAATCACCTCAATGCCCAAATAGTAGGAAATATGTCCCAAATATAAAATCTAGAAGCCTTTATTCAACTCTTTCCTTATGGATTCAATGTAGCTTTCATTATCCCTTGTTATCAATAGATAATACACATATACTACAAGTTATACAATTGTTTTTCAACTTTCTTGACAAACAAATTTGCATCATCAATATTGGAATGCTTGAAATTCAATTTCAGAAGATGCTCATTTAACTTTTCATGCTTTTTTCATGTCATATAAGGATTTGATGAGATTGGAAACCTTTTGTTCTTGTCCTTTCAAAACAAAGTCTTTTTGATGAGACACAAAAACATTCGCTTACAAGTCTCCATTCAAAAAAAGTAGTCTTCACATCCATTTATTGAATTCTCCATCCGTTTTGTTATACCATAGAAAATACAGTATGGATGGTATCCCATTTTGTTGTGGGGGGAAAAGTCTCTATATAGTCAACACCTTCTTTCTATGCAAATCCTTTTACCACGATCCTTACTTTCTACTTGTCAAGTGAGCCATATTATTTCTACTTGTTCTTGAATACCTACTTGCAATTGATTGGTTTGGTTGTGAGTGGAGGGTTCAATAAATACCATGTCCCATTCTTGATGAGAGCATCATATTCCTTCTACATGGATTATTTCCATTCAGCATGAGAAGTTTCTTCTTCAGATGAAGTTGGTTCAACGTTAGTAGATAAGTTCAACTCGCAATCATATGAAACACCCATGCCATCTACATCACCCGAGATTGAATTATCTACATTAACTCCATATTTTTCTAAGGAAATTTTGGTTCTTGTCTTTCCAACCTTATCATGATGAAGACTTTCAAGTGTTTTTGTGAGCCAAGGTTTCTCAGTTGATTGACACGGTGTTAAATTCTCATCAAGACTCATCTTTTCAATCCTCTTGATCACATCGTCGAAATGAAATTCATGTTTTGATAAAGAGGTTGGAACATTTTCATGTGGGGGATATGATGCTTCAAAAGAAGATTCCATAGATTGACTCAAGATAGGGATCCCCCTTTCAATATTTGGAATATCATCATCAAATTCATGATATGTATTTACACATGTGAATTTTTCTAGATGATCAATTTTCCTCTCAATACTTTCTCCATTCTTGAATCCTCCAATAATGATGAAACTATTGAGAGAAAACTTGAACATTTGGACAAATTCACTTGTGTATAGACATATCATGAATTTGATGATGAGATTCAAAATCTTGCAGGGGGGATCCCTATCTCAGGCCAATATCCTTTTGAAGCACCATCTCCCACACGTGAAGAAGTACCAACCACTTCATTAGAACGTTATTTTCATTTGGATGATGGAATCAAGAGGATTAAAAAAATGATCGAGATAGTGATAAATTCTCATCAATACTCAACTTTTCAATCCTATTGATCACATCATCCAAATGAACTTCAGGTTCTTAAGAAGTTGTTAAAACGTTTTCATGTGGGGGAGATGGTGCTTCAGAAATATATTTCATAGATTGAACCAATATAGGGATCCCCCCTTCAAGATATGAAATGTCATCACCAAATTCATGATATGTCTTTACACGTGTGAATGTTTCCAGATGATAAATTTTCCTCTCAATATTTTTTTCATTATTGGAGGATTCAAGAAATATTACATCTCTGGAGATGATAAATTTCTTGTTTTTCTCATCATAAGCATGATATCCCTTGGTTGTGTTTGAGTACCCCAAGAATATGCACTTCTGACTCCTTGCATCAAAATTGTTTATTTTCTCCTTGGGAATCAAGGCATAGAAGGTGGAACCAAAGAAACTGAACGAATGCGTGTTTATTAAGGTTGGATGTGATTGATGTCAACCCTTGAAGGAAGTTGGAGAACCCGAGTTTGGGTAATGGACCAAAGTTTGTTTGATGGATAAAAATATGAGTTTTTATATATTTGCAGGTAATACTACTCTATATGGATAGTACATGTCATTCCATTTCTAGCGGTATGTGGAATGTCACATAACTCCTCACGGTGAGAGAGTTATGGCCATGTGAAGTTGGAGAACCCTCATGAGTCGTCTAGAAGCCCCAAAAGGTCAAAGCAGTCAAAGTGGTTTAAGAGATTTTTAGAAGGTAAATAATAAAGTGAAGTGATGAGTGTACTATAATTCAAAATGATTACAAAAGAAATTATTTAAATACTAAAGTTAATGGAGAAATTACTAAGTTGACAAGTGGTTAGAAGTGGGTTAGCCCTAAATAAGGAAAGCGGTTTAAGATAGTTAGAAGGTAACCCCTTGAGGTAAAGTGAAGTGATGAGTGTACTATAATTCAAAGTGGATACAAACTAAATTATTTAAATAATAAATTTAATGAACAAATTACTAATTGGACAAGTGGTTAGAAGTCGATTAGCCCTAAAATAAGGAAAGTGGGTTAACATGGTTAAAAGGTAACCCCTTGAGGAAGCTACATGAAATTATAAATAAGAGGAAATGCTCTCTCATTTTATATCAGACTAGAGCATATTGAATATCTACATGTGGCTAAGGTAACCAAAGGATATCTAAGCTGAATTTCAGAGAGAAGGTGAAGTAAAGAAGGTCGAAATTCAACAGAGGATAAATTCTTTTGTTGATTCTTTCTAAGGTATGTGATCATATACAACATGTCTATTACATAGTTACAAATCAAATTTGGATGATGAAATTGATGAGTGATTTTGGTTGAGTTACATGTTGGGTACATGATTAATACAAGTAGTTGATGGGTTGGCACATACATGAGGTGTATAGTTGATGATGTTGGTACATCTTGATGAGTCATAGTTGATGAGTAGTTGATACATGATTGGTACATGGTTGGATGCACTTGTTTATGGTACAGGTTGATTACAACTTGTTTGGTACATGTTGGTGCATGGCTGATGCACTTTTTTATGGTACATGTTGATTACAGGTTGAGGTATAGGTTGATGCATGGTTGATGCATGGTTCAGGTTTATTGGTACAGGTTGTTTGGTGTAGGTTTATTGGTACAGGTTTACAACAATATATCTCAAAGTGATAGTGTGACAATGGTTCCATCATTCTACTTATACGTCAGGGTGATTGGGTGGGGCAAGGACATGTGGTTGTAGCCACCTTCTGGTTTTATCCAGAGAACATAGGGGGTTGTAGCCTCCTTCTGGTTGTAGCCAGAGAATTGGGGAGTTCGAGCTTCCCTCAGGTTGTAGCCTGAGAAACTAGGGGGTTGGAGCCTCCTTCTAGTTGCAGCTGGAAAACAAAGGAAGTTGGTGCTTCCAATAAATGTAATTCTACAAGACATATAAGAAAAAGAATTATGTGGTTTTCTCCCTCTTTGGGTTTCCACATCAAAAATAGGTGTATTGTGTATGTGTATGATTGTTCATTTTTTCATTGCTTATTTACTCTGCAGTTATTGGATGTTAATGCTACATTGATATAACACTTGGATTATATGGTTAAAAAGGTCTAAATTGCTCTATTACTAATTCACTCCCCCTCTCATTAATCCAGCCATTGGTATCAGAGAGGGTTCATTCAGAAATTAGTTTAACCACTAAAAGGTAGATCATGGAGAGAAACAACTTGTATAAAAATGGAATACCACAGTTTGATGGACAAAAGTATGCATTTTGGAGAATAGGAATGAATACATATATACATGCATTGGGATTTGAAATTTGGCAATCAATTGTAGATGGATACACAGTACCAATAGTTCCTCCAACAAATAACAAAGCAGTGAAACTTGGTCAGAATAATTCCAAAGCCACAAATGCACTTATGAATTGTATTGGTGAAATGATATTCACCAAAGTTGCACATTGTAAATCCGCTAAATATATTTGGGACAAACTTTGAAATATTTATGAAGGAGATTCAAAAGTCAAAGCAGCAAAGCTTCAAACTTACAAAGGTCAGTTCAAACAACTAAAAATGAAGGAGGATGAGAATATTACAGCTTACTTCTTACGAGTTGATGAAACAGTAAATGCAATCATAGTATTGGGAGAATAAATTGAAGAATCTGTAATTGTTTAAAAGGTACTAAGATCTCTTCCTATGATATTTGACCCTAAGATATCAGCACTCAAAGAAAGAATAGATCTAAAATCAATAAGCATGGATGAACTACATGGAATATTCACAAAATATGAAATTAGAACCGAACAGGAAAATCTAGATGTTAGAGAAGCATCCTTCAAAGAATCCAAAATATCAAAGAAAAATGGAAAGAAACAAGAAAAATAACATAGCAACAATAGTGACCTCTCAGAAGATAATGAAGAAGTGGCCAACTTTTTCAAGAGATTGAACAAGGGAACCGACGACAGGTATAAAGGTAAGCTTCCTTTAATTTGTTTTAATTGTGATGGTATTGGTCATTTTGCTAACAAATGTACTCATAATAAAAAGAGAAATGATGAAGGTTCCTCAAAAATCAAAGGCAAAATAACCACAAAGAAATTTTTCAAGAAAAACTTATGCACCAAAGAAGGCATCACATCATCAAATGAAGATGAAGTCAGTGACAGTGAAACATAAAGAGTTTTATTCATGGCAGTAGAAGACTCTGATAAATAAGACTTCAAAGAACAATATGAAGAAGTCAAAGAAGAAATTGAAGAGGCAGAAGTTGACTATCGAGAGGAATTGATGAGTTCCATAGAAGTTATTAGAAGAGAAAAGAGGAAAAACAAGAAGCTACAAGCAGAACTAGACAAGAAAGAAGATACTCAAGAATTAGAAAAAATTATCACAAATTTGAAGGTTCAAGTTGAAGAAGATAAAAGAATTGAAGTATCACTCAAAGAATAGCTGGAAGGCAGAGACATGATCATTGAAAATTTGGAAGAAGATAGTGTCACATTAAGAAAGGATCTTCAAAATAAAAATATGCAGAACAAGTCAAATGTTTTGAATGACATTATCAGCGGTCAAAGGCCTAATCGTGATCAGTCTGGACTTAGATACAATCAGACAGAAAATGGATCAAGCTTCAAAACAAAAGAAAAAGAAACATATCCAAAAAACTATGCAGAAACAATCAAAGGGGATATGAAAGTCTACATAGAAAATTGCAGGGATACTCCTCCACCGAGAAGATTCATATTTCAGAATCAACGATCGACAGAAACAGATAGTTCTCTGGAAGAAGAAGGATTCATAAGAGAACCTCCTTTCAGAAGATATTCAACTCCCAGGTATCAAACTATATTTTTCGGTTTATGTTATGAATGCAATAATTTTGGACATAAAGATGTGAATTGCAGAGCTAACAACATGAACATAAACAACTTTGAAAGTCATACACAAAAGGGTTATCCAAGAAGGCCTAGTGAAACATAGAGAAGATGTTACAACAGGTTTGAATCATTAAGCACTGAAGTGGTATGCTACAATTGTAAAAACTTTGGACAGATGGCCAAAGATTGTCGAATGACCATCCCTCCTATAGAACCACAACAGAACAACAACAATCACAGACAAGAACCTCATAAAAGGACATGGATGAGAAATCATAATCAGTACAGCAATGAAGAATGCACACTTGATCTACAAGCTAAGTAGAAGAAACATGGTTGGTATGTTGACAGTGGTTGTTCAAAGCACATGACAGGTCATAGAGACAGGTTTCTTACATTAAGAAAGGAAAGAAATGGATCAGTCTCCTTCAAAAAAGATGATTCAACTAAAATCATTGGAAAAGACAGAGTCATAATTGGGAACAAGAATACAAAAGAAGAAAATGTTCTACTAGTAGAATATATTAAACATAATCTTCTAAGTGTGAGTCAAATGTGTGACTAAGGTCATAAATTTACTTTCGATTCTCAAAAGTGCGAGATAATAAAAGAAGGTTCAGGAAAATTGATTGCTACAACTGCGAGAACTTCAAGCAATATATATGTGTTAAGTGAAATTGGAAATGAAAAGTGTTGTCTAGGAAAGGAAGATGAAATTTGGCTATGGAACAAAAGAATGGGTCACATACATTTTGATAACCTTGTCAAAGTCAACAAAAAAGAAGCAGATGGAGAAATGCCTCAGATCACAAAACCAACCAACACTTTATGCAAACATTGTCAACTAGGAAAGAAAACAAAGACTAGGTTCAAATCAAAGGAATATTCAACAACAAGACCACTAGAAATTGTGCATACTGATCTAGTTGGAAAAACTACAACAAAGGGTTTAAAATGTGAGAAATACTTTATGTTATTTGTTGATGATTACAGAAGAATGATTGCAATTTTCTTTCTCAAGAATAAGTCAAAAGCTTTTGAAAACTTCAATATCTACAAGGAAATGGTTGAAAATGAAATGGATTCAAAAATCAAATGCTTGAGATCTGATAATGGAGGAGAGCTCACTTCAACGGAATTTATGGACTACTGTAGCAGTCATTGAATAAAAAGACAATTCTTCGTTGCTAGGACACCTCAACATAATGGAGTTGTTGAAAGAAAGAACAGGACAGTACAGGAAATGGCTCGAACAATGCTAATGGATTCCAAATTGATAGATATTTTTTGGACACAGGAAATGCATACAACAGTTCCAATTCAAAACATCGTAATGCTTCATAAACAACACTGAAAAAACTCCCTACAAGCTATGGAAAGGAAGACCAACAAATCGAAAGAACTTCAAAGTTTTTGGAAGCAAATACTACATCAAAAGAGAAGCTGGCATAATGGGAAAGTTTGACTCTTGTGTGGACAAATGACTACTTGTTGGTTACTCAAGTACAAGGAAAGCATACAAGTGTTACAACCTGAGATATAACAAAGTTGTGGAAAGCATCAACGTAACAATTGATAAAACATATAGACAAGAATTAAAGGAAGAGGAAAATTAATCAATGGAGCAATTTTACAAAGAAGAAACAAAAGATGAAAAATAAGTAGAAGGGGAAGATTAAGAGGATCCGACAGAAGAATAAGATAAATTTCAACAAGTGCCTCCAAAGACACCTAGAAGTGAGTATGGAAGAATCATCCTTCAGATCAGATTATCAGAAACAAAGATGTAAGAGTTGATACTAGAAGAAGAATCTATTCACCAGAACAAACACACATAGCACTCTCATCTACGATTGAACCAATCTGTTTTGAAGAGGCCAGCAAGGATGAATTTTGGAATAAGGCCATGGATGAAGAATTTGATCAAATAGAGAAAAATGACACTTGGGAATTGATTCCAAGACCAAAGGATAAGAGTATGCTCGACACAAAGTGGGTATACATGAATAAATTGAATGAAGATGGACATGTTACAAGGAAAAAAGCTAGATTGGTATGTAAAGGATATGCACAAGTTGAAGGAATCGAATTTGAAGAGACATTTGCCCCAATTGCCAGAATGGAAGAAATCTGACTTCTTTTAACTTATGCATGCTCCAAAAATATTAAAGTGTATCAGATGGATGTAAAATCATCTTTTCTGAATGGACAACTTGAAGAAGAAGTCTACATTGAACAACCAAAAATATTTCATTTTTCAGAGAACGCAGATTATGTGCGTAAATTAAAGAAGGGCTTGTATGGTCTAAAACAAGCTCCTAGAGAATGGTACTCTAGACTGGATAAATATCTACAGTAGGCAGGGTTCAGAAAAGGAAGTGCAGACAACAACTGCTACATCAAGGTAATTCAAGATAGTATTTTATTAATTGAAGTTTATGTTGATGATATTATTTTTGGTATTGATGATGACAGGTTAAGCCATAAATTTGCAAAGGATATGTAGAATGAATTTGAAATGTCATTACATGGAGAACTATCCTTCTTTTTGGGACTTAAGATACGTCAAAGCATCCAATGAATTTTTATTTCTCAAACCAAGTATATCATAGAAATGCTAAAGAGGTTTGGAATGGAATATTTCAAGCAAGTTATCACTCCCATGCAAACCAGTTGCAAGTTGATCAAAGATGATGATTCAAAGTCTATATATTAGAGGCAATACAAAACAATGATTGGTAGCCTACTATATGTGACAACATCCAGACCAGATGTAATGCAGGTAGTTGGACATGTCGCATGATTTCAAGTAGCATCAAAGGAATCACATGTATTAGCAGTGAAGAGGATTTTCAAATATCTCAAAGGAACAAAAGAGTTTGGATTATGGTATCTAAAAGGAAAGGATCTATCACTTATTGCCTAAACAGATGCAGATTGGGCAGGTTGTATTGATGACTGACGAAGCACCAGTGGAGTAGTGTTCTACTTGGATGAATGTTTAGTATCATGGCTAAGAAAGAAACAATCATCAGTATCTTTATCTACAGTTGAGGCAGATTATATTGTAGCGACAACATGTTGTACATGGGTTCTTTGGATGAAATAAACTCTAACAGATATATAGGTTCAGTATGATAAGCCCATTCCATTCTATTGTGATAGTAGAAACACCATCAGTATATCAAAGAACCCCATGATGCACTCCAAGATGAAGCACATTTCAATCAAGTATCACTTTTTACGAGAACAAGTTGTGGAAAATAACATCAGAATTGAGTACATGAGCACAAAAGAACAAGTGGCATATATCTTTACAAAACCACTTCCACGGGAAGACTTTGAGTATCTTTGCCAAAGACTCAGAGTAATTTCTACTCCAAAATAGATTCTTTTGAATTCTTATATTATATGTCTTATATGTACATGAGGAAGCACCATAAAGAGGACAATTCAGTTAGGGGGAGCAACCCCGGATGGAAAAATACATTTTCAATTGATGACAAAGGGGGATAGATTTATCAGATGCAGAGGACAGAGGCATGGTTCCAGGGGGAGGATGAGCGATATAACTTCAATATTGCATGACCTAATTTCATTATTGCATCAAAGTGTTTCCATCAATTCCAAAGGGGGATATTGTTAATTAAGGTTGGTTGTCATTGATTTCAACCCTTGAAGGAAGTTGGAGAACCCAGGTTTGGGTAATGGACCAAAGTTTGTTTGATGGATAAAGGTATGAGTTTTGATGTATTTGCAGATAATACTATTCTATATGGATAGTTCATTTCATGCCATTTTTAGTGGTATGTGGAATGTCACATAACTCCTCATGGTTAGAAAGTTATGTCCATGTGAAGCTGGATAACCCTCATGATTCATCTAGAAGCCCCAAAAGGTCAAAGTAGCCAAAGTGGTTTAAGAGATTTTTAGAAGGTAAATAATAAATTAAAGTGATGAGTGTACTATAATTCAAAAGTGAATACAAAAGAAATTATTTAAATAATAAAGTTAATGAAAAAATTACTAAGTTGACAAGTCGTTAGAAGTGGGTTAGCACTAAAATAACGAAAGTGTTTTAAGATGGTTAGACGGTAACCCCTTGAGGTAAAGTGAAGTGATGAGTGTACTATAAGTCAAAGTGGATACAAAATAAATTATTTAAATAATAAAGTTAATGGATAAATTACTAATTGGACAAGTGGTTAGAAGTTGGTTAACTCTAAAATAAGGAAAGTGGGTTAATATGGTTAAAAGGTAACCCCTTGAGGACGCTACATGAAAGTATAAATAAGAGGCAAGGCTCTCTCATTTTATATCACACTTGCGCATATTGAATATCTATAGGGGACTGAGGTAACCAAAGGATATCTAAGCCAAATTTCATAGAGAGTGTGAAGTAAAGAAGGCTGAAATTCAAGGGAGGATAAATTATCTTGATGATGCTTTCTAAGGTATGTGATCATATACACCAGGTCTATTACATAGTTAAAAATCAGATTTGGATGATGAAATTGATGAGGGCTTTTGGTTTAGGTACATGTTGGGTACATGGTTGAGACAAGTAGTTTATGAGTTAGCACATACATGAGGTGTATAGTTGATGATGTTAGTACATGTTGATGAGTAGTTGATACATGATTGGTACATACTTGGTACATGGTTGGATGCAATTGATTATGGTACAGATTGATTACACGTTGTTTGGTATAGGTTGGTGCATGGTTGATGCACCTGTTTATGGTACAAGTTGATTACAGGTTGAGGTATGGGTTGATGCATGGTTTAAGTTTATTGGTATAGGTTGTTTGGTGCAGGTTTATTGGTATAGTTTTACAACAATATTTCTCAAAGTGATAGTGTGGCAGTGGTTCCATCATTCTAATTATACGTCAAGACGGTTGGACAGGGCAAGGACAGGTGGTTTTAGCCACCTTCTAATTGTAGCTAGAGAACTTAGGGGGTTGTAGCCTCCTTCTGGTTGTATTCAGAGAATTGGGGAGTTGGAGCTTCCCTCAGGTTGTAGCCTGAGAAACTAGGGGGTCGGAGCATCCTTCTAGTTGCAGCTAGAAAAAAAAGGAAGTTGGTGCTTCCAATGAATGTAATTCTTCAAGACATATAAGAAAAATCATTATGTGGTTTTCTTCCGCTTTGGATTTCCACGTAAAACACCGGTGTATTGTGTATGTGTATGATGGTTCATTTGTTCACTATTTATTTACTCTGCAGTTATTGGATGATAATGCTACATTGATATAACACTTGGATTATATTGTTAAAAAGGTTTAAATTGCTCTATTATTGATTCATCCCCCCTCTCAGTAATCCAACAATGCTACCATACCACATTTCATAATGAGTCATGTTTTCAAGAGCATGAGATGTGCACATTTGTTTCATATAAAATACAAATAGAGCAACATCATCCAAAAACATCAATTTACATTCGTGATAAACATCATGGAATGAACCATATTTAGGAGTGTATCGTTCATTCATTCTGATACAACATTATATTGATAATTGTATGGAGCTCTCATTTCATGTTTGATCCCATATTGTATAAGGTAGATTTAAAATTAGTTAGATGTATATTCCTTTAAATTATTAGTGCAAAGATAGCTAATACAATACTTACCAAGTCATTTTGAATACATACATAAAAAAAAAATTAAAAGTTTCAAAAGCTTATGATTTATATTTTAGAAAGTACACTGAGCACATCTTGGTGTAATCATCAATAAAAAAACATGATACATTTGTTTTCATTTGTATAAGGAATAGGCATAGGGCCACATAAATCATAATGGATCAGTTCATTTTTTTTACATTCTCTGGAAATAAAATAATGAAATGTTTGTTTGCTATGCTTTCCAAGGATACAAGCATCACATTGCTTCAATTTCCTAGGAATAGTAGGCAAACCATAAACACCATTCTTTTTCAATACATGAAGGATGACATAATTAAGATGAACAAATATAGCATACCATAAAATACTAGATGACATTATACCTTCACTGTGATGAAAGAGGTATGCAAAATTATATGCATGAGAAGATGTCCCATTCAACTTTATCACTCTTCCATCTTCCAGTCTAGTTCACAAAACCATGTTGTCAGAATCCTTCTTTATTTCAACTTTGCCACTGAGGATATGAATAGAGTGGTTTTATTGTTGGATGTGAACAAGGGAGAACGAGTTCCTTTGCAACTCAGGCTGATAAATCACATTATGAAAAAAAATCAAGGAATTCATGCAACATAAATTTGATGGTGTCCATTCCATAGGTTTGAGAATTGATTTATCTACAAAATATGCTATGTCATATACGGGTAAAATCATGAAGCTGGGTAACACTTTTGCTTGTTTTATGACAAAAAAAACTGTATTTTCACAAGTTCTTCAACTTATGGCATACAAAAGTATTTTTTTATTTAGAATTTCACTTTACAGTAAAAACAAAACTTGTAAATAATTTTGTTATCTTTCCAATGACTATTTTTTAATTTTTTTTTATCAAGATTTGATATGTCAATTTGACAATTGTTTAATAGTATGTTCGTTAAATATGAAATGAATGATAATGAGTTATTGTTTTCCACAACAATGTATCTGTTATTAAAATAATGTTTTTAAGAAATGAAATATACAACAACAATCTACAGAGACTCTATTTTATTATGACTATAATTTTGAATCTAATGGATGAATATTATAATTTCTAGATTTTTTTTAAGTTGACCAAGTTGAAAACGTTGCATATTTTAAA
>ML791235.1:252246-284663 GCA_009831015.1 Picea engelmannii
AGTTTTACCTTTGTCCTATTTTTTATTCTTTCTATCTTTTTTTATCTTCTCCCATGGAACTTTGGAGTCATTCACTTCATGTAATCCATTATTTTTGTAATGGGTATGGTGAATATTGAATCTTTCACCTTGGTCATATCTACTGTAATGTACCTCAATTTACCATAAAAAAAATAAAAAAAAATTCTATGAGGCATTGATCTCCAATTTCATCCTTACATGATTGTTGATTAAGGAAAAATATTTATTAAAGTTATAATCTTCTTTGTCGTAACTTAAGCCTGTCTCACCGCATGGTGCCATTTACATGCCTATCTAATTTACTGGATGTAGAAATTTATATGATAAGATATCCAAGGGTTTTAGTAATTTCCCTTTTTTTATTCCAATTCCACACATATACATAACTATCTATACCACGAAACTAGGCTTAGGACTTATAGTCCTAGTCTCTCTCCCTACACAAGGGAGCCATAAGGGTTACGTGAAAAACTATTTGAAAGGTCCATTCAAAAGTGAGTATTGGTTTACTATGTAATATATACGCATAGTCACGGGGTTGGAGTTATTCCATATGGCTGAAATAAATGCCTTAGTGGTAAACGCTTAGCATTAAAAACATGGCCCCGATTATATATAGGACTCCAATTCGTCATATGCTAATCTCTTTACCCAATAGATTTTGGGTAGTGAGATCCTAGGTCAACTTTATCTTAACAAAACTATGTCCAAACAAAACCTTTCCCCGAAAAAATAACTAATTGTGGCAAAGCAGTTGAGGTATACAAGGTCCCAACTCGTCGAGTCTCAAAGAACTCATTTACTTTACGAATGTTTTGAGGTGAAAGAATAGACAACTGTCAGAGGTATTTTATGGCTCTCTATCCACCGTTTAATTCCAAACTTAAGTACGTGAGTTTCAATACTCTTATCTGGCCCTTCGTCCAGTCCAGTCCTACCAACTCTACCATTAGCACATGGATAGACCGTCCTTTGTACTGAAACATTTAACCACGTAGGTAAGGTTTTTCTCTTAGGGTTTTAATGTGTCTATTGTATCATTGTGGAGTTTACAAAAGGCTCTACATATTTTTTTCTTACTGAAGCATTTCACCAATTTTGGGAGAAACGCTACCCGGAGGAATGACGATGTCATTCGCCTTTCCTGGTAAGATTTTCATTGGCTCTATTCTCTGGTTACTAAGTGAGGTTTGAAATTATTTAAGTATTAACATAATCCTCAAGTTAAACTTACTTGTTCTTTCTTGAACCTATTATTTTTGTTACCCTCTACAACCTTCTTGGATTGTTTCCTTCTTTCATTAGGTAATGCCTACTATGGATTTATCCTTCAATTTCTTGAGTAGTCTCAACATCTTGGACCCTTGTTCTGTCTTATGGGATTTATTCTTGTACTATTTCTTTGGGGTAAAATCATTTCTAGGTATTTCTTAACCCGAATGTCCTTACTCTCTTGAGGTCTCCCACTCGAGTAAGTAGAGGTTGGATAGTAAACTTGTCATGGGACTACACATAGTCTTAGTATGGAGTAAGTTTTCTTTTATGAAACAAACACACCCAATACTAGTTCCTTCCCATCTAGTTTGTCAAGGGATGAGGTTTTCTTTATTTTCACTTCCTAGGGTTTCGTAGTTTATCATTAATGTTACCCATTATAGTCTGTAAGTAAAGTCTTATGTTGGATCCTCGTGAGACTGTGCGGGAGCCACATTTTCTTTCCTTTCTGTTTAACACATTACTATCTAGTGTCGCTAGTATATGACTATTGTGATTCCTAATAGTTTATTAGAGGAAACCTACAACATATGAGGTCCTTTTCTTTCACCGATGTTACTTGTCATTAACGTTACCTACATCATTTAATTCAATAGAAAGGTATCTCTGTAATGACTGTTTAATTTATGAAAATACTACCCTTGGTAATTCGGTTCTGAGGGGTTTTAAACTCAACGGTTAGGTAGTCTTTGTTCTGTGTGAAAGGTTTGTAATATATCTTCACATCGTTTGAAAGTTAAGGAAACTAGTCTTGTCGATTGCTTCATTTCGTTAAATTTGTTTGTGATTGGATATAATTTATTTCCTTTGTTTTTAATCATTCAAGAGATTTTGTATGTATCACTAATGATCGGCCTTGTTGATGCGAGGGTACCCATCTGGTTGTCATTGGACCATATTTCCTCAGCCTAGACGTTGATCCAATCAGATAGAGACAAGTAAAGGATGCACGTATGTAGCTCCTGAGTTGAGTACCACTCTGGAACACTCAGTTACTACATTTTTCATTCTATTGACAATTTTTTCATCTATTTTCTTTCATACAAATACTAATATTTGAATATTAAATCTTTCTAGGCTTTTATCCGCACAAACGTTTCGAGTGATTTGTTCTTGATTCTAGCAAAAAAGGTATTCGATTTCCCTTTGTAACCCTACAGGACTTCAAGAAGTGAAGGAAACAGTTTCATTCTATGTTTAAAGAATTTTGGTAGTCTCATTTGATTACCTATAAGGGATGGAAATAAGAGAATTCCCAAATCACATTCTTGGTTTCTAATCTGGTTACTAAGTGTAATAACTCCCTTGAAGTTTACTCTACAACACTTCCTTTATTGGTAGTAATATAAATATTTTTGGGTGATTTTATTCGCCCATCCCGATTCCATCCTAACCTTCAATTTATTTTTGTCATGGCAGTCCTCTTAAATTGTATATTCAACTTCAAATGTTTGTGTAGCCCGAAATACAGTTATGCATTGTATGAAAAAGAACTTGCAAAATTTATGAGGTTTATACTTTGTAAAATCAAATAGACATTTCATGTTATACACATATATAATGACATAAGAGTCTTCCACAACGTTTTTCCTTATTTCGAGGTTTTGTGAATACTGTGATTCTATAGCTTACTCACTGTAATATTCAGAAGTATATGTTTTCTTCCTTACTTTCAAGTTTCGGGTTTGCAAGGGTATGATTGAAAGTCCAGTTCACTTAAAATGTTTCTGTGTATTTCATTGTTATCATGTTATTACAATTTCTGGGACGACTTATACTTCTTTGTTAACAAAGTTTTATAATTTTTCAGATATGTGTAAATCTATTTCCGAGTTCCAAAATAGTCTTTGAATTCATCGGCTCTCATGCCTCTAGCATTTAGTTACATATCTTCGTAAGTGTGTGGTAGACTTTAGATCTGTTCAAAAATTAATTCTAGAACATAATGTATAGTCAACTAGACCTAATCGCCTTCTAAATTCTCAATAATACCTACTAATATATATATATATATATACATATACTGTAGTTTTCTTGTGACGAAATCTTGTAATTTGCATGCTTAATATATATACTGTAGTTTTCCTTTGATGAAATATTACAATTCACATCCTTATATATATATATATATATATATTAGATACTTGTATGCATAGTTATCTCTTATTACACTATAACCATTCACAACAGTAGTTCCATTCAGATAGGGTACTCCCACAAATTAGAGATAACTCATAGGGAGATAAATACATATGTAGCATGGGTATGAAATGCTCGAGATACCCATATTTCCCTCCAATTATGATTACTAACAGAAAGCTAAGATATACAACATGCATTGAACTGGAAGCAAGATTCCTAACATAATTAATGGAGTAGGATCCACAAAATTACAATTATAGTTTTCTTAAAAATTAAATAACATAACATCTCATGTATATCTAATTCCAATAAAAATTCCCATCAACAAATGATTCATCATGACATGTAGACAAAGAAGGGTAAAGTAGATATATCTATGCAAAGTTGTTGAATAACAAAGGGAACAACCACGTTCCTTCCAACCTTAGAGCAGGACAACCAATTCACTTGTCATGTTCACCCCCTATCCTGACCATGAGTCCATGAGGGATAACTCAGGACTCCTCCTCAACAAATGCCTTTCAAATTCAACAATCTTCTCCTTGCCTCACACTCAACAAGTAGTGTTCATAACAGCAAGCAATAAGTAATCTTTCCCTTAGCATACTAGGCAATGTCCTACCTCCTCACATATGCTATATATAAAAACCAAAAATGCCTAGGTCTTTTTCCCTCTTGGGAATTTTCGCAGCTTTCCAAATCCCTGATTTTCAGGGGCTTCCAATGGCCAAATCCCTGATTTTCCACTTGTAAAAATCAACCCTGAAGTAGTTCCAACATGTTCCCTACTCATTAAGTCATCGCCAATTGATTTCAACATGGCTGTTCCATTTGTCCTCCTGCAATAATTATAAAAAAAAAAAAAATTCATACAAGTGTCACAGTCAAGTAGTTAGTTGGGTCAAATCAGATCTCTAGCCAACAGTCATAATTATTAATTACAATTAACCAAATTCGAAATTCGAATTTTCCATAAATGGAAAAAAAATTCCAATTTCGAATTTACCAAAAACTTAATAATTTTCCTAAGAAATTGCAAATTCAAAAATAATTTATTTTCGGGGATGTCACATCTACCACCCTACCTATGAAGTCTTCCTTACACATCCTCTTTGCTTTCCTTCTCCTCTAGAAGAATCATGTGGTTGACTCTTCTCCTTCTAAGAAAAGCACATGGTCTCACCGGTTGAATGAGATGACTTATCTCCAAAGGATTTCTCACGTTATGTAACTTTCTCCACCAAATTTTCAAATGTGATAGATTTCATTTGACCGCTTGCTTCCAGAAATTGAAGGTAGTGTGAATATGTAGGTTATATGGAATTAATGAATGTTGTGAGAGGAAGGTCTATATTCACCCTAGTAGCATCATTTCCATGCATTATGGCTTTGATCTCAAAAGATAAATCCATATGATCATCACTATTCAACTCTAGGATGAAGAGCTTCACCATAAGTTGTATAAGTTCCATTTCTAAGTGTGTGTCATACAAGTCATTTAAAATTTTTGAAGTACTATAGGATTCATTAATAGAAGCAATATGCAAACTCACTTATCGACGTACTATCACAGAAATCACAACATATCATTTATGGTATTTGTCCTTCCATATGGAAAATTCTTTTTTTGATATAATAATGGTTGATCTACTACTCTTCAGATTCATTTCTTACACATCTTAAATAGTAGCTAATTCAAATTCTTATTCATTGACAGCTTCAAATATACCATTCCACAAGTCATTGAAGATAAAATTTCTTTTGATCTTTCTGTAACATTCTTTTTAGCTCCCTTTACCAGTCAACACTATGTCGATGATGGTAATGAGAGAATGCATCTTGTGTTACCTTGAAGCATGCACAGAAGAAATAAATTATTAGGGACCCAGCCTCCCTAACCCCTTACATACGTAGAATAATATATTTTTCATGTAATAAAGGAGGATATTAATAAATAATTCCTAGTTAATAAGGTGAACAAGTCAAATGTAAGAAGACCTAATAGAAGCTTCCACTTCTAGAAATATCTACCTCTAGATTGTTCTTTTTTTAGATAGATTTAGTATAAATAGGAGTCGACAACATGAGAAATTTTTGTCTTGAGAATTATTGTAATAGAGTGTTGCTCTACTGGAGGTTTCCTGCTCAAAGAGGCAAGTGAAAATTGCTCCCATTTTAATGAAGGTATCATTTTGGTGTGCTATTATCTATATTTTTTTGTTTCATTGGTCATTTATGTGATATTCTTATTTCTACTCAATATAACATAACTAGTTGCATAATATGTGGTATCAGATCACTTTCCTTGGAAGGAATTATGGGTTAATTTTTTTTCAAGGTAGAGATGTGTTTCGATGTCTTTAAAGTAGAGTGATATGTAGTTCAACACATAAATCTGTGGTCAGGGAAGAATACACATAGGAAATATGAGAGGTTTTAAGATCACATTATTAGACACCCTTGTAGATCCAGTTGGTACCCCTTAGAGTGGTAGTGTATTAGACAACACTTGTATATGGACTTAATATTCCAACTAACTATGTTATATCGGAATCCCCCTTAGGTATTCTAAAAATAGCTATAAATCAACCAATCGACTTTGTCACTACTATAGTGGCACCAAGAAAAACACTCAAGAAGATAATCTTTAGTACCTAGGTAATCATGTAGTAGGGATAAGGGTATGGTCTATCCTCCTTAGTTGGTGCCCCAAGACATTGGGATGAGTAATATTTTTCAACCCTACACGTATAGCAGAGAGATATAGAAAACAAAAAATACTTTTCTGCAGGAACCCTGAAAACCCTAACTCTTGGTATAGAAAGAAAACACAAAAGGAAAAAACAAGATCTATTTTCATGCAACCTTGCCTCCTACATTATTGTTGCGAAACTACTACACTTTTTTCCAGTTAAGAATTTGATAATTTCAACACTGCACTATTATTTAGATCAGAGTATAACTCTGCATGAGATAAAAAATTAAAAATAAAAAGACTCGAGCTTGACTGCACCCTTATTTGAGACCTATCACATTGGATTCCCATTTTCACCTTGATCTTTGTGATACCCTTCACCCATAACCTCTTTTCTATGTAGACCCACCTACCCCCTTCCTATGTCCCCCTTTCATCATTTCCCACACCCACATCCAAGACCTTGAATCATGCTTCAATTCCTTGTCATTTGATCTCTCAAGGACCTAGAAGGAATTTTGGCTGATCGATGCCAATATTTCCACCATCAATTCATCCATGCATTCCACCATAGACTCCAAAATGGAATACCTAAAACATGACATGATGAAGGAATTCTCTACCCACATGGAACGACAACTTGAAATCCATCTTCAATCCTTCATTGTCTATCTTTTCACCAAATTGAATATTCCTAGATGCCTTCCCTCATCTAACCAAAATTTGCACCCCAAAGGTGATACTTCCTCAAATTCATAGACTTTTCAATCCAATCACTTTCAATTTGACCTATGTCTTCGCAGAGTGGACGTGAATAAATTTGATGGCTCAAATCCCATGGGTTGGGTCACCCAAATGGAACACTACTTTTATTTTCATGACATTACTAATGAGTTGGCCAAACATTGTTATGGTGTTCTCCATTTGAATCCTGAATGTTGGCAATGGTGGAAATGGCGTAAAAAGGCATGGCAAGGGTATGTGGATTTGAGATAGTTTGTTGGATATATTTATGACAACTTTTAAACTAACACCCATTATTTAGGTCATTCGATCATGTTGAAACAAAATAGACCAGTGGAAGAGTTTATAGCTACCTTTTAGAAATTGGCTTTAAAAACGAAGGGCATGATAGATGATTTTTTAATGGAATGATTTATCTGTGGCCTCAAGGATGAAATACATCACCATGTATGCATGGCTTTCCCCTAGACATGGTTGGAAGATACTAAACGGGCCAAGGAAGCACAACAAGTAGTCTCATCCCAAACCAGAAAACACCCTTTATTTATTTCCCTAAACCCACCCTTCCCACCCGTCCTATCACTCCCCTCAAGATAAATAAATTGACTTAGGATGAAATGGATGAAATCGAACTTAAGGATCTTTATTATAATTGCGATGACAAGTATTTTATGGGGCACAAGTGTAAGGAATAGAATATCTTTATCGCCATGTTTGAGGATGTTTTTGAAGAAGAGGAATTTGCTTCCCCTGTACTTTAGTTCCCCCCACAAATGGATATTAATCCACCGTCTGATCCATAAGAAGTTGAACCACTAATTTCCTTGAATTCACTTACTAGTTTCTCTCCTCTCCAAACCATCGAGTTAATTGGCTACATCAAGCACAAAAAAGTCATCATTCTCGTTCAAAATTGTAGCACTCATAATTTTATTCATCACCTCATTTCCAAAGAAATCAAGTGCTATGTCCTTCCAGTTAATAATTTCCAAATCATGATTTCTAATTGGGGTTTCCATGAGATGTGGAGGGTGTTATGAAAATCTACGCCTACAAATTGGTCCACCTGAAATCTCATATGTTTTTTATTATCATAGGCGGTTGTGAAATTGTAATTGGTGTTGAATGGCTACACATTCTCGTCCCTATCACCATGTATGTCTAGAAATTAACCATGCAATTCTAGCAGGAGGGACAACAACACGAGTTCCAAGGCATCACCATAGGTTCACAAAAGATCATCAGTTCCAACCAAATGGAAACACTCCTCAGCAAAGGTCATTATGGCATTATTTCCCAACTTCATTCCACTTAGGTGGCTGAAACACCGTCTATCCATCCAAACCTCTAATATATGCTCTCCCAACACCAAGTTGTGTTTCAAATTCCCCAAGTACTTACTCCTTCTCGCAATTTCCATGATCATTCCATTTCTCTAGTTCCAGGAATTCTTCCAGTAAATTTTCTCTATTATTATCATCCCTTCACCTAGAAGAATGAAATTGAGAAGAATGTTCAATAATTTCTAGAATTCGATGTCATTCAACCCAGTACGAGGCCTTATTCTTCTCCAATAGTCATGTTACTGAATAAATAAGGTACTTGGGGCATGTGTCCTTATTTTTGCGCCCCCAATAAATTCACAATCAAAGACAAATTTCGTATTCATGTCATTGATGACCTTTTGTATGAATTGAGTGGTTCTCAATATTTTACCAAACTGGATCTCCATTCCGGCTACCACCAGATTCATATGAAAGAAGAAGAGATTCCCAAGACCTCATTTAGAAATCATGAGGGTCACTATGAGTTCTTGTTCATTCCATTCAGACTTTGTAATGCTCCATCCAATTTTCAAAGTCTCATGAATCATTTCTTCCATCCTTTCCTTCGTCATTTTTTCTTGGTTTTCTTTTATGATATCCTCATCTATAGAAAAACTTGCCAATCCCATATTACCCATGTGGATCATGTTCTCTAGCTACTATCTCAACAAAAACTTATCTTAAGCAGTCTAAATGTTATTTTGGAGCCTCTAAAGTTGAGTACCTCAGACATATTTTCGACAAGGATGGTGTTAGGGTGGATCCAAAGAAAATTGAAGCTATGTAGGATTGGACAAGACCAAAAAATGTTAAAAGTTTTCATGGTTTCCTGGGTTTGACGAGTTAAAATCACAAGTTTGTTCATAATTAAGAAAAAATGGCAAATCCCCTCACAATACTCCTTAAAAGGAATGCTTTTAGTTGGACTCGTGCAGTTGACCATTTCCTTCCCAAGATTTGAAAATGACTATGTGCACTACTCATTCTATGGCTCTCCCTTAATTAAACAAAACCTTTGTACTAGAATGTGTCACCTCAGGGAAAGTCATTGGGGATGTCCCCATGCAATATGGTTGACCTTTATCCTTCACCAGAAAAAATATGATCGAACTCTGTCCTTCACCAACAAAAAATTGTTTGAGTGACATTTGGGCCAATCATCCTATGAAAAAAAAAAATGTTTTTTCTTTTTACATGTTGTGGATATCTAGCATCCTTATCTCTTGGGGAAACTCTTACAAATTAAAAAATATCATCAAAGCCTCAATTATTTTATGGAACAATAAATTTCTTCCCCAGAGAAAAAAAATTGGGTAACCAAGTTGCTTGGATATTATTATGAGATCATTTACAAAAAAGGAAAATAAAATGTGGTGGTTGATGTTATTTCAAGGAAATCTAACGAAGACGGGTATTTTTTTTCCCTCTCATTCATTGTTGGATATTAGCATCAAGAGGTTCGCTAATAGTCATTGCAATACCCCACACTTTCCAGACTGATCCAAATACTACAACATGATCCTCAGGGTTATCCAGGGTATTGATAGCATCATGAAAATATTCATTACAAAGGCCAATTATATTTAAGAAAGCATTCGAACCTTAAATCCACCAGAATGGGTCAAACTTTATTTTTTCTGGGACAGAATGAAATAGGACATCCACACCTTTATGGATAAATGTGATACATAGAAAAATAATAAGGGAGAGAATGCCAAATCTTCAGGAACACTCCAACCGCTTTCGATTCCACCTACTATTTGGACATATATTTCTTTGCACTTCATTGTTGGCTTACCTAAATGAAGAAATAAGTCAGTCATCAAGGTAGCAGTGGATGGTATTTCCAAATATGATCATTTATACGTCTTAAACACCTGTTCAAAGAATCCAAAGTGGCTCAAATGTTTATGGATAATATCTTCAAAATTCATGGCATGGCTCATTCTATTCTTTCTAACCATGATCCAACATTTACCAACACTTTCTATCAAGAATTATTCATACTCAAGGGAGCCCAATTGTATCTCACCAAAACATATCATCCTTAGACTGGTGGAAAAACTAAAGTGGTCAACAAGTGTGTGTAAACCTTTTTGAGGTATTTTGCATCTGATAAACAAAATTAGCGGGTTCCTCACTAAATGGTGGTACAACAACTCTTGCCATACTTCCACTCACATGACTCCCTTTGAAGAAGTCTATGGACAAAATCCACCCTTAGTAGTATACATGTCTAGTGTGACCAAATTTTAGCAAGTGGATCAAACTCTTTGAGTCTCCATGGAAATTCTTCATACTCTCAAAGAAAATTTGGTCATGGCTTAGAATCACATGAAACGACAAGCAGATTGGGGCCCCATTCTGAATGTGAATTTTTTGAAGGGGACTAGGTGTTTTTTTGTATGCAACCTTATAAGAATACATCACTCAAATCCCAACAATGTGAGAAACTCGCCCCCAAATTTTGTGGTCCTTATCATATTCTCAAGAGAGTGGGGTCAATGGCCTACAAGTTAGAGTTTCACCGTCACTCTATCCATCTTGTCACTCTAAGGTCCATCTTGTTTTTTATGTCAAGTTAGAGTTTCCCCGTCACAATAAGGTTCCATTTGGTTGCAGTCACAAGTAGTATTGTACTAGCGTGATTGTCGTCTCCTCTAACACACCATCAAGGAATTTTTAGTTCAGTGGAAGGACACACAACTAGAAGATGCCACCTTGGAAATTGGCTACCATTCTGTAGTAATTTTTTCATCTCAAGACTCTAGGACAAGGATTTTTTTAGAGGAGAGGGGATGTTAGAGAGATCACCTACCTAACCCCTAACGTAGGTAGAATAATATATTTTCCATGTAAGAAAGGCCGATATTAGTAAATAAGGCCTAGTTAGTAAGGTGAACAAATCAAATTTAAGAAGACTTAATAGAAGCTTCTCCTTCTAGAAAGATCTTCCTCTCGATTGTTCTTTTGGTAGATATATTTAGTATAAATAAGAGCCCAGAGCATGATAAGTTTTTTTCTTTAGAATTATTGTAATAGAGAGATGATCTACTTACTTGAGGTTTTCCCCTAGAAGAGACAGGTGAACATTTCTCACATTCCAATAAAGGTATCATTTTGGTGTGTTATTCTCTATATTATATTGTTTTGTTGGTAATTTGTGTGATATTCATGTTTCTACTCAATATAACATAAATAGGTGCATAACACATTAACACATTTGATATATAACAACAACATGGATGGTGAGAAAATATAATCCAAGAATTTATGGACATAAATTAATACATCGAGATCAGTACACACACTGGTAACAACAAAATGTAATATATCAACATTCTATATTGAATTTTTCTCAACCCTATTCACCATACCTGATACGGTCAAGGGGAAACGTGGGTGAATTCATGCGTACAATAGACTAGATCGACGGAGAGAATGTGTTGTATAGTGAGTGTTGAAAATTTGTATTGAAGGTGTTGTGTATCCATGAAGGAAACAAGTGTTGCATGGTAGTGTAGTCCCTCCCAGTTTGGGATGGGAGTAAATGCGACTGAGTATAGACATGTGGCTAGAAATTTGAAATACATTTGGTTTGCATGCAGAACATAGTATTTATGAATTAGTTCTTCCTGGAACATATAAAAAAATATCAACATTTAAAAGGTTATTGGACACAAAAAATTTAGCATTCCTGTATTACTTTGCTTTGCATACGTTCATGGAGAGAAAGACAAAAAAGTAGTAGTAATGTCTGTTAAATAGGTTCGTGGAAAAAAGAACAAAGAAATTTGCATCCCTGAATTAGTTATCTTTAAAAGAAGGGCTCCTCGACAGAAAAGAAATTGAAAATTTTCAAATTATAGGTTCCTAGATAGAAAAGAAATTGAAAATCTTCAAATTATAGGTTCCTGGAAAAAAGAACAAAGAAATTCGCATCCCCGAATTAGTTATCTTTAAAAGAAGGGCTCCTGGACATAAAAGAAATTGAAAATTTTCAAATTATAGGTTGCTAGACAGAAAAGAAATTGAAAATCTTCAAATTATAGGTTCCTAGACAGCATAAATTATACATACCAAATATGTAATTTTATAAAGTAGATATTTAGTTTTATACATTCGAAATATGTACTTTTATAAAGAATGGGGATGAGATTTTATAGAGCATGCATGGAGCCCTCATTTCATACTTAGGCAATTTTTCTATCGCGAGTTCTCGGGTTGGCGGGCTCAAAATTGGGCGTCTGATGTTTCGTTCCCTACAAATAGCACCCATAGTTCTGAGATATAGAAATTGACTAGAGGAGTTGCAGAGTATAGAAATTTATCATAAAATAATAATGTCTGTTACATATCTCTAGAAAATACATGAACATTTAAAAGCATGCAATAGAATAGTAATAACGTTTGTTACATAGAATCGTGGATAAAAATGAAAAAAAATTAGCATTCCTGAATTAGTTTTCTTTAAAATAAAGGATTTTCTTAGACAGAAAAAATTTAGCAGTGTTGAATTAGTTTTCTTTACATACGTTTTACATATGCTCGTGGAGAGAAAAAAAATAAAATAATAGTAACGTCTGTTACATAGGTTCATGGAAAAAAACACAAAGAAATTAGCATTCCCGAATTTATCTTTAAAACAAGGGATCCTGGGCAGAAAATAAATTGAAATTTATCAAATTTTAGAAAGTAGATATTTAGTTTTATATATACGAAATATGTACTTTTATAAAGTATGGGGATGATATTTTATAGAGCATACACAGAGTCCTCATTCCATACTTAGTGAGTTTTTGGATGACGGGTTCTCGACCTAGCGGGTTCAAAATTGGGCCTTTGTTGTTCCGTGGCCTACAAATAGCACAGAGAGTTCCGCAATATACAAATTGACAAGCAAACTTGTGGACTATAGAAACTTATAAAAAAATAAATAATGTCTGGTACATATCTCTGGAAATTACGTCGACATTTAAAAGCATACAATAGAATACTAATAACGTCTGTTACATAGTTTCGTGGAGAAAAACACAAAAATTAGCATTCCCGAACTAGTTTTCTTTAAAAGAAAGGGTTTTGGATAGAATAAAAATTGAAATTTATCAAATTATAGGATCCTGGACACCCAAAAAGTTAGCATACAATAGAATAGTAACAACGTCGTGCACGATAAAAAAATTAACATACAATAGGACACAAAAAATGTAGCAGACCTCCATACTTAGCCAGTGTTTGGATCGCGGTTTCTCAGGCTGGTGAGCTCAAAATTGGGCCTTTGTTGTTATGTGGCCTACAAATAGCACCGAGAGTTCCACGATATAGAAACTGACAAGCAAACTTGTGGACTATAGAAACTTAGCAAAAATAAATAATGTTTGTTACATATCTCTGGAAATTACATCAACATTTAAAAGAATATAATAGAATAGTAATAATGTCTGTTATAGCCAAAAATTTAGCATACAATAGAATAGTAACAACATCGTGCAAGACAAAAAATTAAGCATACAATAAGACACAAAAAATGTAGCAGACCTCCATACTTAGCCACTTTTTGGATCGCAGGTTCTTGGGCCGACGGGCTCAAAATCGGGCCTCTATTGTTCTGTGGCCTACAAATAGCAACGAAATTTTTGCGATATACAAATTGACAAGAAGACTTGTAGACTATAGAAATTTATCAAAAATAAATAATGTATGTTACATATAATAATGTCTGTTACATAGGTTCGTGGAGAAAAAACAAAAAAATTAGCATTTCTAAATCAGTTTGTCTGAAAGTAAAGGATTCTGGACAGAAGAAAAAATGAAATTTATCAAAGTATAGGTTCTTGGACACCCAAAAAGTTAGCATATAGTAGAATAGTAACAACGTCGTGCAAGGCAAAAAAATTAGCATACATTAGGACACAAGAAATGTAGTAGACCTGAATTAGTTTTCTTTGAAACAAATGAGAAAGGTTCCTGGATAGCCAAAATTTAGTATACAATAAAGGCATTCCTGAATCAATTTTCTTTGGAATTTATCAAAAATTAATAATGTGGTTTACATCTTTCTGTAAATTTAATTGTGTTTTTCATATAGATGGGGATTGGGTCTCCTGTGGACCATAAAAATAAATAAGTACAAGAATTAGGAATGTCGAAAAAAGAAGTGCGCAATGGTAGAGAGGAAGACCTTAAAAGAAGAAATTGGAAGTTATGATTCTTTGGTTATAGTTTTCTATTTAAAGAGGTCATAAATGGATTGATAAAGAAAACAAGATGACAGTATAGACTTAAAGTGGATTGATAAAGAAAACAATATGCCAGTATAGACTTACTATCAACCCAATGCATTTTGGTTGTTGTTGTCGATGGTTAGTGGAGTCATGTCCATTGGTTGTTTCCCTTCTTGGACATGGTTGTCCATTCTCTGTTGGAACCATTCTTCAATGTAGCTTTTCATCGGGGCCATGTTGATTTCATCCCGGATTTCTATGTCGTAAAGGTCGTTTTCTAATTTCCTTAGATCCATTGAAATACTATGCAGACTTTGTTCAATTTCTTTATTGTGTGTAACATACTCCAGTACCCAGTGCTTGTGGTCATCTAGATTATGTTCAGCTATGTCGTAAAACTTTTCAAAAGACAACCCGTTTAAAATATCAACTTATTCCTAGAAGGCTTCTTTGGTGATTGACAAGGATTTCAGAATTGAGTTTGGGTCTTGAACCTCATTGGTACTTTCGGCTAAGTACTTTTGGATCAAGCTTGTGAATAAATCTTCCTTTTATGATATGACTTGTTTACATGATTTGACAATGTGCTTCAGGTTGTTAAATTTATTTTTCCAGCATGCTTTTAATTTTTTGGCCCACTTTGGGGAGGGGTGTTTCTCTTGTCTTCTTTTTAGTTTTGATGTGTTGACGGCATAGTTGGAAAAATGGGTCAGTACATGTTCACAGAAATGCTGGTCATTTTTTAAATTCTCCTCCAAATGTTCCAGGAAACCATTTGCCTTATTTTTGAAGGAAACTAAATTTTGCGATGTTTCCCAGGCTTTAGTAACTGGATGCATTCTTTTGTTGATTTTATTATCTACAAGGGCTCTAGAGAATGCAAGGAGGGTAGAGGATACTTTCATCTTAGCTGTAGTGGTAGCAAGCACGATTTTTTCCAAAGGATTGGCAAATTTTGGAGTTGCAATGAAAGCCTTCTCAAATTCGTTGAGGCAGTCTTTTAGATTGCCATTTTCTGTCTCAATTCCTCCAATGGAGTCACAAAGAATTTCACCAGTTACTTGGTGAAATGAGGAGATTTGGGATGACTGTATTTTCCTAAAGTTAATCTATGTGCGAGATTTGCCTTCCCTGTTTGTTACATCTCTCTTTTCAATGACCATACTTTTATATTGGATGTCAGAAACAACGCTCTGGAATATGAAGGATTCATCTTTGTCAAAAATTTCGGTTTCATATATTTCCACCATGGACGACCCAATTTTGTGCATGTTCTCAGTTTCAATTTCAAGTTGCAGTTGTTCAATTTCAATTTCGGGTTCCTCTGCCTGCCCTGCATTGTTTCTTCTCTTCTTTGTCACTGGAAGTTTGTGAGAACTATCAATTTATATGTGAGGAGGGTTCTTATATCCTCCTTCGTTCGAATATTTCTGGGTTGTTTTCTTACTAGGGTGGGTCATCGAAGTGATTCTCTGTGATGTCATTCTCTTGGAAGTGTTGGCGGGGAACTGGGTAATTTTCTTGCCGGATGCTTTTCCATGTTGTCTGAACAATTGAGCCGCACTTTCCAATGTCTCTGCGTCGCAATTGGCAGAAGCGGGATTGTTGTCCACACTGTCCCTGTCTTGGGTTAGGTGTCTATGGATAAAAGAGTTCTTAAAGCCAACTGCCACTAAATGTTCTTGAAATATCTCATTAGGGTCAAACCCTTTTATCCTTTCAGCATTCGTTAGGGTCAATTTATTTAAATGGGTGGAAAACTCATCAATCTTTTTGATGTTTTTTCACACGAAGTCTCCAACTTTCTAGGGCAGAGGAATGAACTATTTGTTTTCCTTGTGATGGAAAAAATGCAACCAGTCGTTGTATTTCCTTGTTATTTCTGCAACAAACATCTTGTATATGATGTGGCATAGAAGGAAATCAGGATTTTCCATAGAGCCAAAGACCATGAGGAAACTATGATTTTCCTTTGGTTCAAGTGTGCCCTTCCTGTTCAAAAACTTGGCTGCCTGGTGAAACATCCGCGGAGCTTCCTTGCCTAACAATAAATCTTTGAAAACTGAGACAAAGACATTAAAAACTTCATAAAAACAATGGGAGGCATTGTGCTTCCACAGGGCCTCATACCATAATGTTACTAGGTCAAATCCATAGTTTATTTTATTGGAAAGATAAAGTTTTGGAAACAGGAAGCAATGCACTATTGAAAAAATAAAGTAGGATGACATATAAAATTTATTCGATTCTTTGAATCGTGACAACTGGGAACAGAGCTCAATGGAAATTAGCTTCCCCAAATCTAAAATGTATTGTTCCTTGACTGTAAAATACAAAATAGAAATAATTATATGGTAAATTCTTACCGTCAATGCATGTCCCGTTATTCTTGTAAACAACCAAGCAATTTCCCAAAATGGATTTCTAAAGGAAATCACCTGCAACCTTGTGATATCTTCAGGAACTATTGTCAGGTCTTCGAGGAAGACGGCTAAGATGTCCAACCCATTATTATGTTTTTCTAGAAACTGCTTGCAGTCTTGTCCTGTTAACGTCAATGTTGGCTCTGGAAATTTTAACATCTCGTGGAAGGCTTGAGGTGATAAAGAAATAGGAGAATGGTCATGCAGTGGAATAATTATTTGGCCTAGAATATATCTTTCAGCGCACCGAGATACCACCTCCTTACAGTAAAAAACCTCAGGGAAGCAGCTTGCACGAGTGATTCCTGACGTCCAAATCACTTTGTTCTAGGCGGAATGGGATGAATAATAAAAGTATTCCCTGGAACACTGGAGGTTCTAGTCCTGATGTCCAGAGATATTTATTGTATCTTCACAAAAATGCTACCGACCTACTGCCATAACTCTACAAGAACATTTATTTTCTTCAGATGATGAATGAAATGAAAACTTGGAAGGGATAATATAATTCTGTGCAAATCTTGGTCCAAAGCGTCTGAATGGGAGATTTACTCCAGACTTTCGTTCATTAATGACAATTTCGACGGCTATTGCATGATGCGTTGTTAACATTAAACACTAGTAATTGCATACATAGAAATGAGAACATGGTGGATATTGCAATGAGCGATTCAGCATTGTAGATTTCTTGAGCGGGCCAGCACAAGGACGTGTGTTTGAGATGAAAAATCGAAAGGGACAAAATAACTCTCTACACATCTTGGTTTAATGCATAATAATGGGATATCTCCTCGAGCGTTTCGCACATTAATGACAATGTTGACGATTCCTGCATGGTCATATGTTAGCATGAAAGTTTTATAATTGCGTAGTAAGAATGTAGGGAGGTCACGAGCACGGGAAAAACATCATTGAAATAGGGTTACAAGGTACAATCGTTGAAGGTGAGGGCACGAGGGAAAAATTGTATGTCTCAGAACTTTTTGAGTGCAATACACATAACAATGAAGAGGGTATGGTAGGACAGTCCAGAGGGCAATTTGTATATGACTAGTAAGAGCATAACTAATGTATATCAGGAAGGACAGGAAGTTAGTGTGGATGGAAGGAAGCAAGAAATACTTTGAAACATTTGTGAGCCATGGAAGAGTGAATCTTGCGATTTCAACGAGTTCGCGCTAGAATTTTAGATCACAGAAGTTTTGAGTGCAAGATGTACACGACGCAACAAGAAGCAGAGTTAGAAACCGCCAAGCCGACAATTGTGGCCATAAAATTAGCTGAGTATGGAAAGTAACAACAGTCAGTTGGATTCGTTGTGTGATTATATAGATGGAGATAAAGATATTTCAACCCACCAATGCTAGAACCTGTGACCATAGAAAGGTGGCTAAGTATATAACCACAAAGAGATAATAGAAGGAAAGAAGAAAAGGGAAAAAGGACCAAGGAGTCCATGATGGAATTGTAAATCATGAAAATTTTGAGTGCAATATGTATATCACAGAACAAGAAGCAGCAGAGTTCAAATCTCCCAACCCAAAACAGTGACTAAGAAATGGAGATTTCGTGAACCCGTGAACAAGAGAATCCAAAAAGGGGTCACAAGGTCTCCCCAAAAGCCGTGAGGCCTCGACAGTGAAACTGTATCATTCGAAACATTTGAATGCATAGTCTGTAACATGGAAGAGGGGATGATATTGGAACCCGGTAGTGAATTTCTATATTGCGGAGGGTTGGATATGAACTGTTTCATATCAGTGTGTGCAGTTTCCACTAGAAAGAGTCACTAGTAAGAGCACAACCAATGTATATTAGGAAGGACAACAACTTAGTTCCAATGGAAGACAACCACAGATACTCGAAACATTTGTGAATCGTGGTAGAGTGAAGCTTGTGAATTCAAGGAGTCCGTGGTAGAATTGTATATCAAAAAATTTTTGAGTGCTAGATGTAAATCACGGAACAAGAAGCACAGTTCGAAACCGCCAACCTGGCAACTACGCCTGTAAAATTGGCTAAGTATGGAAACCAATAGTGGTCGGTCATATTTGTCGTCTGATTATATAGATGAAGATAAAGATATGTCAGCCTACGAAAACTTGAACCCGTTATGATAGAAAGGCGACTAAGTATATAACCAGAGAGGCATAATACACGGGAAGAAGAAAATGGAAAAAGGACTAAGGAGTGAGCGGTGGAATTGTAGATCATGGAAATTTTGACTAGATGATGTGAACCCGGTAGTCAATTTGTATTTTAGATCACGGGTTCTCGGGATGGTGGGCTCAAAATTGGGCGTTTGATGTTCAATGCCCTATAAATAGCACCCATAGTTCCGCGATATACAAATTGACAAGCGGAGTTGCGAACTATAAAAATATATTAGAATATAATAATGTATGTTACATATCTTTGGAAATTACATGAATGTTTAAAAGAATAAAATAGAATAGTAATAACGTTTGTTACATAGGTTCATGGAGAAAAACACAAAAAAAATAGCATTCCCGAATTACTTTTCCTTAAAACAAAGGATTTTCTTGGACACAAAAAATTTAGCATTGCAAAAGTAGTTTTCTTTACATATGTTTTACATACGTTCGTGGAGTGAAGCACAAAAAAATAATATTAACATATGTTACATAGGTTTGTGGAAAAAAACACAAAGAAATTAACATTCCCTAATTAGGTAGAATTCTAGATCAGAGAAGTTTTGAGTGCAAGATGTACATCATGGAACAAGAAGCATAGTTTGAAACCGCCAACCCGACAACCACAACTATAAAATTGGCTAAGTATGGAAAGAAACAACGGTCGGTCAACTTCGTCGTGTGATTATATAGATGGAAATAAATATATGTCAGCCTGCCAATGATGGAACCCAGGATGATATAAAGGCGACTAAGTATATAACTAGAGAGCCATAATAAATGAAAAGAAGAAAATGGAAAAAGGACTAAGGAGTCCGCGGTGGAATTGTAGATCACGAAAATTTTGAGTAGAAGATGTGAACATGGTAGTGAATTTGTATATTGTGAAGGGACAAATGCCAACTGTTTCATACCATTGTGTTCAGTTGTCACTAGTAAGATAACAACCAATCTATATTGGGAATGAGAGGAATTTAGTGAAGATGGAAGGTAGAAATAGATACTTTGAAACATTTGTGAACCATGGTAGAGCGAAGCTTGGTGCCAACCCGAAATAGTATCCAAGAGTTGGAAATTTCATGAACCCGACAACAAGAGGATACAAACAGGCTGAAAAAGTATCTGCATAAGACGTGAGGCCCCGAGGTTCCAATTGTATCACTCCGAACATTTGAATGCATAATCTGTAGTCACTTTGTATATTGCGGAGGGTGTGATGCCAACTGTTTTGTACCTCTTTTTCCAATTGTCACCACTAAGAGCTAATTTAGTATTGAGAATAGTTTTTTAGATACTATTAGATACTTGACAGGAATTAACATCCGTAAATAATGGAAATCTCCAGCCCACCAGCCCTGGACTCCGTGTGTCAATTTGTATATCGTGGAACTGGGAGTGTTGTTTGGAGGACATAGAACAATAGAAATGCAATGTTCAGTCATCCAATCCACAAGTCCGCTTGTCAATTTGTATATCGCAGAATTATGGGTGCTATTTGCAGGGCACGGAACAATGGAGCTCCAATTTTGAGCCCACCCGCCCGAGAATCCGCAATCCAAAATGTGGCTAGGTATAGAATGCACAATCCGTACATGCTCTATAAAATATCATGTCCATACTTTATAGTCCCATAATACACGAGAAGAAAAAAAGGGAAAAAGGATGAAAGAGTCCATAGTGGAATTGTATATCACGCAAATTTTGAGTGGAAGATGTATATCACGGAACAAAAAGCAACAGAATTCAATTGCGCCTACTCGGCAACCGCGGGCATAAAATTCACTAAGTATGAAAAGGAACAATGGGCAGTCCAATTCACCATGCGAGGATATAGATGGAGATGAAGATATGTCAACATGCCAACGTTGGAACCCATGATCATAGAAACACGACTAAGTATATAACTAGAAAGTGATAATACAGGGGAACAAGACAAGGGAAAAAGGACTAAGTATCTCACAGAAGAAAATCTAATGTTTGATTATTAATGCAAATGTTTCGAACCCCTGCTGAGTTTTCACTAGTTAAGGCATAAATTGCTAATCACAGAACTATGTTTTGTACCACTGTGTCCATTTGTCACCAGTAAGAGCATTGTTGATGTATATAAGGAAGGATGCGAAGTTGTTGGGGATGGAAAGAAGCAATAGATACTTTGAACGAAGTTAATGTATACGAGGAACCCGTGGTGGAATTTTAGATCACGAATGTTTTGAGTGCAAGATGTATATACTAGAACGATAAACAATTAGGTTCGTAAGTGATGACCCCGCAGCAGCGGCCATAAAATTGGCTAAGTATGGAAAGGAACAGCAGTCGATCGGATCCGTTGTGCGAGGATATAGATGGATATGAATACATGTCAGCCCACCAACTCTGGAACTGGATATCATATAAAGGAAACTAAGTATATATCTAGAAAGAGATAATGAGTGGGAAGAAGAAAAGGCGAGTTCGTATGCGCCAACCCGGCAACCATGGCCATAAAATTGCCTAGGTGTGCAAAGGAACAACGTTCCTTCGGATTCGTCATGTGAAGATACAAATGGAAATGAATATATGCCAGCCCGTGAACCCTACAAGTGCCCATCATACAAACACAACTAAGTATAAGACCAGAAATCCATAATGAACGGAAAAATGAAAATGGGAAAAGGGATAAGTATTTGACACTCAAAAAACCTTTTTTTTCATTTATTAATGGCAATGTTTTTGAACCCCTATTGGGTTCTCACTAGTAAAAGCGTAAACTGCAGATCAATGAAGTTATTTGTCTACAAGATATATACGATGAAACATGGGACATAGGTGTTGGATACAGTGAACCTGGGGCCTGGTGGCCAAATAACTGGCTAAGTATTGGTCAAGAGAAAGGTTTGATATCTATTTCAATAGTATTCATACTAATATGTATTAATGGAGAAAGTTTTCATATTTATCTGAATAATATTCATACTAATATATATTAATGGATTGTTTATGTTTCAAATGCAAATGATCTCCCGATTTGCAGGATGCTCTTCGATTAGCAAATTTCGTTGAAACCATGAAAATTTTGACTCTAATATGTACATAGCGCAACAAGAAACATGAATTTACATTGTGGTTTGAATGAGATAAACTCCTTATCATCTATTAATCTTGTATTTCTTGCAATGACATGAGAAAACGTCGACTCTCCAGAAACATCAATATCTAAATTAAATTAAATGTAATCAATTTTTTTTTTGATTTAAGTAATTAAGACAGCTTCAGTCGTTCCTTTATTAATGCCAATCCTTTCAAACACCTAGTGAGTTATCAGTAGTTAAAGCATAAATTGCAGAGCACAAAAACTCTTTGGCTGGAAGATGTATATGACAGAACAGGGAACATAGTTCTTTAATACCACAAACACAAACATAATTGCTTAAGATTTGCAGAAGAGGAAGTTTTTGTATTTATTCCAATAGTACTGATATTAGTATATATGCACAAATATTATCAAATAGAAGAATATTCCTTGTTGTAACTCATTAATTCATTCTATTTACAGGACCCGAAGAATGGAAATGAGACAGTTCCTCCAACTTATTTCTTTAAATACAGGACCGCCGCCACATAAGTATGGCTTATGAAAAATTATTCTTAAATGTAAAATGTAAGCAACAAACAGAGCAGGCTTTATTTAAATTGAATTAGTGGGCAATATAAAGAAAATCTTGTCGTCCATGTTTAATGACATAGGCGAAGAAGACACAAAATAAAATTAAAACAAATACCAGAGATTGGAAAATACTATTAAAAAATAAAGTGAAATTATTCTATATCCAAATAAGGTGGTTTACAAAATACAACTGAGGCTATTTTCCACAATGATTGGGATTTGGGGTACTGCTGACCAAGAAAAATATGTAAATTGATGAAGCCTCTCGATAGTTTTCTTGACGTTCAAATCCTTTATTCGTAAAAAAATGAATTCAATATCAATTTTGGGTTTTCTACTTAATCAGTGCTTCCAACTACATCTATACCAGGTTTTTGAACACCTTGTCTCCTCCAGATATGGCCTTCTTGCAATCACTGGCTATTCAACATTCCATTCTTTTTCAAGTAGTAATTTTCCTCTATCGTCGAAAACTTGGGGTTCAAGGTTCTTTCCTTGCAATGTTCCTGACCCTTGACATCCGAGACAACATAGAAATTTGATTCAAGATGATTTCAAAATGGAGAGATTCGTTTTATGTCACCATAGCTATGGTAGGGGAAAAAAATTCAAGTATGTTGTCACTGGTATTCTCCCTGTATTCAATCATTTGTTTCATTGAAAAGCCTGCCTAAAGATTTGTCTATTGAACTTTTTTTTTTTATTATAGTAAATTAGAAGAAACGTCCAACACAGCTAAAAAATGAAAATCTGTTGAGGTACATAACTTCTTCGGGCAGCACAGATCTGGCAAGTGCATCAAATATTGCATAACACATCACCATAGGTCTGGCAAGTGTATCAAACGGTGCAGATCGCATCATAAACTTTTGCAGCGATAATATGTCATTTTATCCACCCATGTAGTTTTTGTTACTCGTCTCTAGTTGCATTCGCAAATGGAGTAATATTTCACGTCATTTACAAACATAACGAGACATTTTGCAAGCCACTGTAAATGCATCTCCCCTAAGGAAGACAAAATCTTGTGGGATCTGTAGAATTTGATACACTTTCCAAATTTGTGTTGTTGGAAGAAGCTATATACTTCAACCTCAAAATCCATTACAACTCCCAGCAAGAAAACAAAGAAGTTCAACAAACAAATCTCCGGGCATCCTTTTCAACCAACCAAAGCTTCGAACACAGGGAGAACACCAACCAGAACATACTTGTTCTTTTTTTTTTCTGCTCTCTGAATTTCTCTTCTATAACAGAGTTTTTTTTTAACTCAAATCTCACATCACATAAAACCAGTCTCTCTTCTTTCATCTAGGCCTCAATTACATCTCTAAGTTGTCTTACATGTCCATGAGCAGGAACATTAGAACGAAGGCACCCTAAAGCGCAACTCTTTTATGATAGAGAGAAATGGGAATAAGTATTTAAAAAAAGCGTTGGATGATCTTCCACAGATTTTGTGTTAATTCATTTTAATGACAGATGTTCTCGATATTTTAGCTTATTAATGCCAATCTTTTCAAATATGTACGTTGAATAGAAACTAATAGAATGTATTAAAATTCCCATATCTGAGCAGATTCTCAAATCTCACATCTAAGATATGAACAATATTAAAGAGGGACATGACATGAAGGCCTCTGTGGGCGACACGTTCTTGGACTATGCTGAAGCTTTTAAGAAAACTAAAAGAGTGCAAAGATGAATAAAAAGAAAAAAAATATTTTTGCAAATTCAAAATGGAGGCAAAAGAAATTACGAGATCCAATAATATTCATTTTAATGGGAGATGTCCTCGACCTTTCCAGTTATTAAAGCATGTTTTTCCATACCTGTCTGGTCGGTTCTGACTTTTGAAAGAATAATTAATGTCTATTGGGAAGGGAAGAAGGTAGCGGGGATGGAGGGGAGCGACAAATGGTTTTAAATTTTCTGAACCCAGAAAATCATCAACCCGCTAAAATGAGCTAGAAACACGGTTTACAAGAGAAAAGAAAAAGGAAGAGAACAACTATATCACTCACATAGAAAAACCTACTCTCATAACTATGAAACCATAGTAACACATAATCCATCAAAAAAGCATCGCCAACTATGAAATATAGTTTGAGGCCAACACAGTTCCAATCACGATTGCAGAAACCCAAACTTGCAAACTGCAACAACACGAACAAGCAAGCAAGAACAACAACAACAACATGCAAATAAGAAATCAGTGGAGATGCAAAAAACAAGCATGAACCAATAAACCAACAATGCCGCTGAAACATATAAATTTAAAAGAAGGAAAAAAATGTATTGTAACATGCTTGTTAAGTAAGCATTCAACGCTACCAAGCCTGTTAGGTGAACATTTAAGTCTGTCAGAAATGCTCTCTAAACATGTAACAATAAAATGCAGTGTGGTAGATCTATGATGTATCCCGAAAAAAAATATTGTATTTTTTTGTAACAATAGTCCGAACACCAGAGAATGTATTGGAAGGAAAAACTTTGGATATGCCACGATATCAAACATTTCCATAAATTTACCTAGCATAAAATGCTAAACCAAACATTTGGATTAATGCTAGCATTAATCTACCTTCAACGAATGCATAATAAAATATATGATTCAAAAATACCATATACGATCAAATACTTTGGATATGCCAACATATATAACATTGGAAATAGCGAAATCGACAATAAGACCTCCAATTCCTTGTCCAATCTGATCATGACAAATATGGTACTTTTTTTAATATAAAAATCAATATTTTCAGTTCCCTCGTTCCAACAATAGATAATATGGAAATATTTGTGGTCAAAGGACAAACTAATATGAATTCAATGATTTATTGATCGCTATAATCCCTTTATGCCTAGAAGAGGGACTAATAAGACATACACATGAGCCTATGCACAAGGAAAATGAGAACTGCCATGACCTGAGCAATAAATAGTCACTCGAGTTAGAGTTTCATGCCATGATCAGTTGGTTAGTGGAATCCCTATAAAATACCAATCTTGGAGTGGATTGAGCAAGGAAGATTCACTTGAATAAGGGTTATGTGCGATGATAAATTGGTTAGTGCAATGGTCTCGACAACAAGTTGCTATCACTACATATGTGGAAGAACCCTCATAGAAAGCGGAATTGACTAGAATGTACTTGGAAGAGAAACTACGGGCTATGAAGCAATGATGAATAACCCTAGTGGAACGTGGAACCCACTAGAATGCAACTCGCAAAAGATTAGGGTTTCAAATAGACTCACTAGCGCAAGAATCGACCAAAGTGCTAAGGTGTTTTCTGAATGCCAAGAGAAATAATGGAGTTAACCTCCACCGTTATACCACTATCAAGCTAGGTATGAGAAGAATTTGTAACTCCACACTTATTTCATTACATTAACAGCTCTCGGAAGCCCTCCCAAAGTATATTTGTTGGAGCATCTGGATAACCTGCGACAAACAAATATTCAATGACGAATCTCAATGCCCAACACAAGTAGCCAAGAAAGCATGTGCCCTCCTATTAGAATATATGAAACAACAAAATTTGGACAAAACATAAGAAGAATGGTTGAAACAAGAATGAATAATCCAACAAAAGGATGGAGCTGGGGGTATTTGTAACTCTAGAGGAAAATGTACTTAGCTACTCTTGGGGTCCGAGTTCTTCCTCTAATAATGAAGCAGAGGCTTGGGATCTCCTTGTAGGTGTTTAGAGGGTCACCATAACTTCTTTTTGTGCAGAGATTCCATGTTGATCATTCGAGATCTAGGAAAAGGAAGAACAAATTCAGGGAAATTCTTTACACAAGTCATGTTCAGAATTCTTGAAAGTCTTAAAAAACTCAATAGACATTCCTTTTATCATATCATGTTTAGAATTCTCGAAACTCTTTAAAAACTCAATAGACATTTTTTTTTTTGCATATCAAACGTGAATGGAATGCATAACTTGATATGTTAGCAAAGAGAGGATCCAAGCTAGCACAAGGAACCATAGCGGTTAATGGCAATATTGGATTTACAACAATTCCTTAAGTGTTTTATGAATCTAATAATCAGTTTGGAAGGTTATAAGTTCCTTTAATACAAAAAAATAGTACTCTATCTATTGGAACATTCAAAGAAATTTGTTAGATAAAGCAATAAGAGCATGCAATGGGAGCCTATCAAGACAACAAATGGAGTATGGAATCTCATTGACAATGGGATACCACTATCAATTTAATCAAGTCTCTCTCGTCATCAAGTATCACAATTTTTATAAGAATTATGAAATCTTTCCATGCATGAATTCGAAAAAAGAAATTGGCAGATTACCTTTACAACTACTATGACAAACTTCTCAGAAAAAAGAGGTAAGAGAATTTTGAATTCAAACAAAAAGATTATATTTACGACTACTATGACAAAATTCTTAGAAAAAAAGGTAAGATAATTTTGAATTCAAACAAAAAAAAATATCGGAAGAGAATCGATTCTTTCTACTTCCATAGCTTTCATGGCATTATAGGACTTTTTTCCATCCTCGAATTATCTCCATTAAATTTCTCTCAACCCTGCGTACTTTGGATAAGGGTTTCTATCACCACTCACCCTCTGCTTCCATTGGAAACATTAAAACCTTGTAGAAGCCCCAAATAATGGAAGGCTCCCAACGATAGACTGACCTATGTATTCTCTTTCAGCCTTATTGGAATTATGAGCGTAAATTGGAAGAGTGAAAAAATCGCTAGTAAATAGAAAAAGTCCCAAGACAATTTTCCAAGGTATAGACATAAAAAACAACCTCCAGAAAATAGAGGATCCCATGTGCAGCAAAGAGAACACATCTCAAATCAACGCAAAATCAACGCAGGCTGAGTGAACCTTCCAAATTCTGTTGGTAATCAAAGAAGTAGACACAAATTGGGTAAAATAACACACATATAACGTGGGAAGATTTTTTTCACTAGCTCATAGACATTCTTGAAGAAGAGAGGATGTTATTCAAGAAGAACAAAGATGATATACGACACATGAATAAAAGCATCAAGAATCTATTTCAACGAATTATTATAATGAAACAAAACAACCAAGAAAGAGTGAAAACTTATATAAAAATTGTTCAAAGCTAAAAGGTTTTGGTACACGATAATACTAGACTAAGAAAAAACGAAGAGAAGAAGAAAAGACTCTCGGGATGAAAGAAAGGACAACACCAACTGGTAACACTCGAATCATTCGAGCGGAGGGCGAAATGGAAAATACTTCGACAAAAGGTAATAACCCACACCAAGGAGAACTACAAGAGGGGAAAGAGCATAAATACAACAAGCAAATGTATTAAGTTAATGGACTAATTTGTAAAGATATTCAATAATAAGCAAAGAATAATGAATGGGAATTCTATAAGGAAAGATGAACAGATAATCGCTGGGGCAACACCTTTAATTTAAATGCTATTCACCACTTTTAAAAAAGAAACATGACATACCTAACTGGGACGTTGAATGGAGTCTTGACTACGAGTTTGCAGATGCGAACTGGATATACAACAATAGAAAACGTTGAGACACTGGTGAATAAAAAAACTTTGAGGCGGGGCTGGGAATAGAAGGTAGAGCACCGCCTCATGTGACAAGGTACATAGAAGTGGTAGATAACATTGAAGTAGGCATTGATGGCTACATTGAAGGTTGAATCTTGATAGAAAATGGTATGATTTTTAATTTTTTTATTTTAGATGCACATAAGACTCTACCAAGGATAAGATTCATTATCTTAATGTGATATGTGACATGACATCCATTACAAGGAAAATCAACGATATTTATCTTCTTTTATTAGATCTTAAGCGTGATTAATGATTTATTTAATTGGGGATGGTATCTGATAACAATGAAGATGGACAGATTGCACACATGTGGTCTTGTTTAATTGGATCATAAGAAACTATTTAATTGGGGATGGTATCAGATAACAATGTAGATGGGCAGATTGCACACGTGTTGTCTTGTTTAATTGGATCATAATTATTGATTGATTAGTTCATTTTGTAATGGCTTTGTACAATAAAATCTTTGTTTTGAGATGGTATTAAGGTGGGAAGGAGACAATATCATATTTTAGGTTAGTTTAACCAAACATTTCCTGTTAGAACTTGTAGCCAATAAATTATGGGCGGTCTTGTAGTTCTGTAAATCTAATTCTACTATAACCAATTCTTCATGTACATTCATTTTTTTTAATAGACAACTCCAATCCTTTCTTTACTAAATTGATTTCGTTTTTCTTTTGTTGGTTGATTCTCATCTCACATAAAACATTTCACTCCACTTAATTCCTATCATATCAACTATGTGAATATAAAAATTAATATTGTTGGAAACTTATTCCTTGGGGTTATAAATTTCAAGGAATGTGAAGAGGTAAGCTAATGTAATTGAAGTCTAAGAGACTTTTGACAAAAATCCAAAGGCCATTTAGATGTGTATATATGTGTATCATATCTATGTGTATATATGTGTTTCATATCCATTAATAAAATGTATTACAAATTTTATTTTTATAAGTGTGTTTATAAGTATGTCTATCATAGCCCTATTGTTCTTAGTGCCTATGGGAGTTATCCATGACATTTCTTAAGGGGTTCCATTTACTCTCAGAATATTCATTGCGCCCCCATCTGCACCTCTGCTAGCCTTGGCTTGCATATCTATCTTGGGTGCACTTGTTGGTGTCAGATCATAAACGTCTATGGATTAGGCTTCTCGCCTGCAAGATTCTTGGCTTGCATATCTATCTTGGGTGCACTTGTTCATGTCAGATCTATCCATAAACGCCTATGCATTACTCTTCTCGCCTGCAAGTAATGTTAGTGTTCCAATCTGTCATTCCACTTTGTGTTCCACGACTGTTTCTCCTCATGTGAATAGCACGTACTTCTCATGCGTACATCACGTCCTCTAGTCCAAATACACTTAACCTATCCCTCGTGAAAACGCTAATGTCTTCTCTCACGCAACCTGATCTCTGCTCAAACCCTAACCTCTGGTTACTATTCCCTATGAGAATAATAGAACAAGCGTTACTTTTTCATTTCTCTTTGCCTGAAGGAAATTGGTTCTTGGGTATTATTTTTGCCTCGATAAAATTATTCGGTATTATGGGTACTGAATAGAACTAGAATTGTGACCTGTAACCCTATTTTCATTTGACATTTGTGTTGGAAACGGTGACAACAATTCATCCATGAATTTCAGTTTCTAATGTACATTGCTATAAATTTGATGTATGCCCGTAGAGGCTTGTGTGTTTGAGAGGAGTAGAGGCTTGTGTGTTTGAGAGGAGTGAGACCTGTTGTAATCTCCATTAGCTGAATAATAAGACAACTGATACCTATGCTTGGTGGACGTAGCTCAACGTTTGGGTGAACCACGTAAATTGTTGTGTTTCTTGTCTGCCTTTGTATCGATTGTCTTATGTTAATTGTGTTTCCGCATTTGCAAATTACAATAAATGGTATCAAAGCTGAAGAGGTCGCAGACTGGAAAAAGCCGCTCACTGAAAAAGGTCGCTTTGAAATCGCTGTGTTGGAGGGTTGTTTTGTGTTGGAAGAGGCTCACGCAAGAAGACAGTGTTGTTTTTTGGCATCATTGCTTGGCTACCATTGCAAAGGGAGCATCGGCACTGGACAACATGTCTAGGGGCACGTTGATCAAAAAAATAAGATGGGATATTAAAGGGAGTGTCGAGAGGAAGCCAACGCTCACCTTACCTACCAAAGGGAGCGTCGGTCGTGTTGTGCACTTCTCCTCCACTCATTTCTTTGGTTCAGGGCACGTATATATACTCCAAAGGAGCACTGACCCCCTTTATCAAAAGATTCATATGAATTTTTTCAGAAATTAAATTTATACTCTTACATAAAGATTGGAGGATGTTAAATGTATAATTTTATATTTGGAAATGTTAAAGGTTTTATTATATTTTAGAATTAAAATATAATATGTAAAGGTGGAGGATGTTGAAGGATGGAGGAATAAGGTTGAGTGAATTTTTTATTAAATTTTTTTAATAAAAGGTGAATGTATGCAATTTTTTTTTTTTTTCAAAATTACACAATATTATTTCTTCACATATTTTTTCTTTTAAGGGCCTTGGATATTACAAACAGTGGTGTTTTTTTTTTTTTTTATGTTTCCTCTAATGAAAAAGATGTAGAGTGCTAAGTTCAAAAATGAAAAGTTTAATGGCAAGAACAATTTCAAGATCTGGAAGGTTAAGATGCACGATCTGCTCATGCAACAAGGCGTGGTGAAGGTGCTTTTGGGAAAAAGAAAAGCAGCCCACGTCCATAACAGACGAAGACTCGGATGAGATGGATGCGAGAGCACTGAGTGTCATATGCCTATGTTTGGCCGACAATGTACTATTCAACATTGTTACAGAGAAGACAACAGTCGGTTTGTGGTCAAAGCTAGAAAGCTTGTACATGATGAAATCCTTGATAAACAAAATCTTTCTGAAAAGGCAATTGTACAGCTTGCACATGAAGGAAGGTACGAAAATTGTTGATCATCTAAATACTTTCAATACTCTTCTAGTCGAGTTGAATAGCATGGGAGTGAAATTTGAATCCGAAGATAAGGCAATTACATTATTGTGTTCTTTGCCCGCATCATGGGATCATTTTGTTATCTCTAATAGTTTCAGTTCAATAGAAACTATTGAGTTTGATGATACTGTTGGAGCTTTACTATCTGAGGAAACAAGGAATAAATCCAATCTAGAAACCTCTACATCTGAGGCATTGGTGTTCAGAGGTAGACCAAAAGAAAGAGGATAGGGTCAAAGGGATTTCTCTTGGTCAAAGTTGAAAGGAAAAAAGAGTAAGCTCAAGTGTTGGTTTTGTGGAAAATATGGACACCTGAAGAAGGACTGTTGGAAGTGACAACAAACCTCCAAAGAAGAGCCTCCAAAAGAGACGAAGGAAGCAAATGAAACTGAAACAGGTTCAGCAACAGGTTCAGGTATAGTTGATGAAGTTTTATCAATTAGTATTGGTTCATGTCATGATCAACATTGGCTATTAGATTTTGGTGCTTCAAACCAGATGTGTCTTCATAGATACTAGTTTATTGCTTACGAGTCTATAGATGATGGAGTTGTTTACATGGGTAATGATATTTCATCTAAAGTTGTGGGAATTGGTAGCATCCGAATTAAAATGTTTGATGGAACTATTAAAATACTAACTGATGTAAGACATGTACCTGATCTTAGGAAGAACCTAATCTCTTTAGGAGTCTTAGACAGAGGAGGTTATAAGACTATTGTTCATGGTGGAGTTATGAAAGTCTACAAAGGAATTCTACTGGTTATGAAATCAAATAACGTTGGTAATATGTTTCTGTTAGAAGGGAGGACTGAATCAGATCATGCAACAACGGTATCCGAGAACGACAGTGATTCTGTTCAACTGTGGCATCAACGGTTGGGTCATATGAGCGAACAAGGATTAAAGGTATTAAATGATCGCAAGTTACTTCCTAGCCTAAAGTCTTTAAAGTTAGATTTATGCAAGCATTGTGTTTATGGAAAACAAAATAGGCAGAGATTTAAAACCGGAATACACACCAGTGAAAGAATCCTAGACTATATCCATTCTGATGTTTGGGGACCATCCCCTACTATTTCATATGGAGGATCATCATATTTTGTAACTTTTATAGATGATTTCTCTAGGAAGGTGTGGATATATATGTTAAAGAGTAAGGCTGATGTATTT
>ML791235.1:284713-295594 GCA_009831015.1 Picea engelmannii
AAGAACAGATAATGGTGGTGAATTTACGTCAATGGAGTTTGAGAATTATTGCAAGGAATTTGGGATCGATAGGCATAAAACCACTGCCTATACTCCTCAGCAAAATGGAGTTGTTGAATGCATGAACATGACTCTTCTAGAGAAAGCAAGGAGTATGCTTAGTAATGCCAATTTGTAGCAGGAACTATGGGCAGAAGCAGTAACTATAGCTTGTTATCTGGTGAATCGATCACCATCAACAACAATAGAATGCAAAATTTCTGAGGAGGTATGGAAAGGTCACCCTTGTAATTATTCTAATCTTAAATTTTTTGGTTGTGATGCCTATGCTCTAATTCCGAAACATCAGCGTTATAAATTAGATCCAAAATAAAAAAGGCTTATCTTTGTTGGATATGGTGATGGTATTAAGGGGTAAAGGTTGTGGGATCCTACTGCCCACAAGATCACCATTAACAGAGATGTAATATTTGATGAATCATCTCTCATCAAATCAAATGTAGATGTTCAAATGAAACAACAAGAAGTACCTAAGTATCAAAAGATTCAGTTTGAAGCCAGTTCAAATACAAATGAAAATGAACATGAACATGTTTCTGAAGATGTTCATGAAGAAGTTCCTACAAAAGAAAACGTGGATGATGATGACATTCAACAGATTGTGGATGAACCACAAACTTCCCTAAGGAGGTCTACATGGGTCAGAGTTCCTCCAAGAAGGTATGATAATTTTGTTTCATCGGTTTCTTTAAGTACTAATGATGATGAACCTTCGTGCTATCAAGAAGTTGTGATGGGTTCAAACAGTGATAAATGGAAAGAAACAATGAAGGATGAAATGAAAGCATTAGAGAGGAATGCTACATGGGACCTAGTAGAGATACCAAGAGACAGGAAAATTGTAGGTTGCAAGTGGATCTACAAGCTGAAGAAAGGTGTTGATGATAAGGTGGGAAGGTATAAAGCAAGGCTAGTTGCGAAAGGGTATTCTCAGAAATAAGGTATTGACTTTCATGAGATCTTTTCACCAGTTGTAAATACTGTTTCAATTCGAATTGTGTTAGCATTAGTTGCATTACTTGATTTGAAGTTGGAGCAACTAGATGTTAAAACTTCTTTATTACATGGAGATTTGGATGAGGAAATTTATATGGAACAACTGGAAGGGTTCATTCAGAATCACAACACGAAATTTGTTTGTAGGCTCAAGAAATCATTGTATGGTCTGAGGCAGTCACACAGACAATGGTACAAGAAATTTGAATCTTTCATGGTGAGCCAAAATTATACGAGTGAGTATGATCATTGTGTCTACTTTAACAAATTGAATAATGGCATATTCATTATCTTAGTATTGTATGTTGATGATATGCTTTTAGCAAGCAAAAGCATAATTGAGATCAACAGGTTAAAGGCTCAGATGGCTAGGACGTTCGATATGAAATATCTAGGAGCAGCAAGGCAGATTTTGGGCATGGAGATATCCAGAGACAGGAGGAATGGTAAGCTTTGGTTGTCACAATAGAAGTATGTTGAGAAGATACTTTTGAAGTTTGGTATGAACGATGTGAGTTTCAGTCCCTTTGGCTTCCTATTTTAAGCTTTCTTCAAGTTTATTTCCTAGTACAAAAGAAGAAAAGGAATATATGTCTCGAATACCATATGCTAATGTAGTAGGAAGTCTAATGGATGCGATGGTTAGTACAAGGCCAGACATTTCACATGCAGTTGGGGTTGTCAGCCAGTTTATGGAAAATCCAGGTAAAGAGCATTGGGTAGCAGTGAAATGGGTGCTTCGGTATCTGAGGGGCACAAGTTATTACTGTATCACCTATAACAGTGGTCGTGAGTTAGTCTATGGATATGTTGATTCTGATTTTGTAGGTGATCTGGACAAGAGAAGGTCGACTTCAGGGTATGTATTTACTCTTGCAGGTGGAGCTATTAGTTGGATGTCAAAGCTACAGAACATTGTTGCTTTATCCACTACAGAAGCATAATATGTAGCTGCTTCATATGCTTGCAAAGAGGCAGTTTGGTTGAAAGGTTTGTTTGGTGAGTTTGGAAGGATACAAGACAAAGTAAAGCTACTTTGTGATAGTCAGAGTGCTATTCACTTGGCTAAGAATCCAGCCTATCACAGTAAAATAAAACATATACCTATCAAGTTCCATTTTGTAAGACAGGTTATCGATGAAGGTGGAGTCTCTCTTGAAAAAGTGCATACAAAAGAGAACTGTGCAGACATATTCACAAAACCAGTACTGTTAGAGAAGCTACAATGGTGCTTGACTTCTCTTGGCTTGCAGAAAAGGTGATGAACAGAAGCAGGAGCAAGGTATCAGGTTAATTGTTGTCAAGGTGGAGATTGTTGGAAACGGTGACAACAATTCATCCATGAATAGGATTTCAGATCATATAAACCGGCATTGGTTGTAACCAATACGACCAAGTTAGAATATGGATGAGATTACATTTAATAATCAGTTTCTAATGTACATTGCTATAAATTTGATGTATGCCCGTAGAGGATTGTGTGTCTAAGAGGAGTGACCCTGTTGTAATCTCCATTAGCTGAATAATAAGACAACCGATACCTATGCTTGGCAGACATAGCCTAATGTTTAGGTGAACCACGTAAATTGTTGTGCTTCTTGTGCATTTGTATTGATTGTCTTATGTTAATTTGTGTTTCCGCATTTGCAAATTACAATAATTTGCAATGGTTGGTGGATTCTAACACCGAAAGAAAAATCTCATTTGGTTTTCTCCATTGAATTTCTATGCCATATTGTCTTTCGCCTCGTCTGCTGGTGTATTTGCAGCATCTAAGGATGCCTTGGCTTCCAAAACGTGAACCATTTCTCAAATGAAACCCTCATTGGCCTTCTCTAACAGGTCCCTCGGATATTCTCAATGCGACCTAGAATGAGATCGAGATCGAGATAACACATATATGTGCCTCGGGGAAGGAGAACAATCATTTTCTTGTTATCGTTGGTTGATTGCTGGTGTCATGGACTGAAATCGTTCCATATTGTTGCTCAACGACTGAATGAATTGTATTTGCGTCACAATTTTGAACCATGCGTACCTATGCGATAATGAAAGTGACCCAGTAAGCATAACCCTAACACAATTCGTATGGAAGGATTTATGGTCTAGCATGTGAAACAAAAATAAATGTTTTCGTTCATTTCAAAAAATCTGATTCCAACGATAGAACTACATGAATATCAAGTTTATTAGTGCGTTCATAAGTAAAATCAAGTCGGTATCTATAAAAAGAGCAATCCGCATACTTGTCGTAACCTTTGTTTAACATTATCACTCACCAGCCGTGAAGGATTTTAGAGTTCATGTGACCTTGTGAATCAAATCAGAGACTAGTGTAAGACAACAACTATTTTGGCAACAGCTTTTTACGATTCTGCCCATATCAACCTTTGTTACTAGTTGTAGCTTGCACATTTATCATACATGGCCTATCGCTTCTCGGTGCTAGCCTTGGGTAGCACATATATGGAGGAAGGAAACTAGATTCTAGTACTATAAAGAGACATGAATGAAGGTTCTGACTGTGTATACACGTGAAATCCTTCGACCCAATTCTCTCTTGAACATTAGGGTTTCCTCTGTGCTCGAATTACGTGGGCACCACCACCTCTTAGCCATTATTAATACAAAATTGCAAGCTTAGTGGGAGAGCTTTTGGAAGTCCACTAGTCTATTTCTATCGGTTTCATTTATGTGCAATTCACCTCTACATGTATGTGTTTTCAAGCGTGATCTCTCCTTGCTTAGCAAATTTCTAAGGAGAGTTGGTGACATCATTTGAACACCTCTTGTTATGGCATCTTGACTCCAAGACAAATAATCACTAGTGACCAAGATTTAATAATTTCTTATTGTAAGGCCAATTTTCACGGATCTAATGAAGAAGAAAATGTGGAGCTCTTTATCTCCTTGATGATCCATTTCCGAAGCTGAGGTTGGCTAGCAGCTCCCATAGAAAGTGCAGAGTTTGGTGGATAGAAAGTGCAGAGTTTGGTCCACCAAAGGATGCAATGAGGGTAATTTCCATGCTGGTGATATTGTGCACTATATTATGGTAATGGCATAGGTTCCATACCCTCCAAACTTTGTCCTCTTGGAAAACACACAAACAATTGCTTGAAGCACACAACACATTGAATCCTAAGATTCATACAACACATTGAATCCTAAGAATCATACAACTTCATAATGAAGATATACTTGTAAAATGTCTCTTTGTAAGTTGACTTGTATTTTATCGTAAATGGATGCATTTTTTGTAGAAGCAGACACCCTCCATTTGTTTTTTTCATTCTTGAGTCTGATTGTAAAGTTTAGGTGGAGTTGCAAGAAACCCATGACGTCGATTTTTATCTTTAAAATGACTCGACTTGAGGAAATGTTAGAGTTACTGAACACTCTAATTCTCTCCTCTGTAGATAATACAATCACACTTGACAAAAACACTTTACATTTTGTTGTAACCTACTTGCAAGTTTCACAAGCGAAAGCAACTTTACTTCAAACCCATACTTGTCTTCTTCACGATTCACTTGAGGGACAGAATCTTCGACAACTTTTTGAACCCATCCTCATTCATAACCCTATATTCGAATATGAAGAAGATGATGATGTTAATTTAGATCAATATCCAACACAGCAACCACTGAGTGAGACAACTCCAAATTCAAGTATAGATCAACTTCCTCTTTCCAAGCGGGTCATGAGACTTTGGAAAGAAATCAAGGAGAAGAAACATAGAATGGGTATCAGATATGAAAATGATGTTACCTTTCATAATCTCAATTACATGAAACCGATCCAATTTGAGAGTGTTGGACTACTCCAAAACAATTCATATTCACCTACTCCATTTCAAGAGGAGATTCTAATATGTCAACATTGTCAGTCATTTGGCCACGTTGAAGATCATTGCTTCGATCTTCATCTTTGCGAGAATTGTGGACAACACAATGATCATTCAGATATGTGTTTTAAATGAAAGACAACTCCAAGAGTAAATAACCACTATGGGTGGATTCCTTCTTGGTGATGGTCATCAACATTCAAGAAGATATGTTGTTCATACCGACAAATCTAGTCACCCATATTAATGCATCTTGCAGTGGACAAATTTGCACCTTCTCACCTTGCACCTGATAGGGGGGAATAACATCAACAATTGATAGTCAGGATTCAATTTTTGAAGTCATATCAATCGAAGAACAACAAACGAGTATGATTGGTTTGTGTTTTTTTTTAAACCACCACTTAGTAGAAGACTTACAACTTCTGCTAGACAACGATTTGTGGTTTTCCTTAAATCTCCACTTGGTAGACGACATTTAACTTCTATCACAGAACAATTTATGGTTATCTTTAAACCAACATCGAGAGCACTTTCAATTAGCAAAATACATCATCAACTTCGAGCTTCTGACTAACTAAGGAAATGTTCCAGGAACCATTGAACCTAAAGAAAGGTTCGAGAGTTTAAACAACTTAATTTTTGTGGTATTCCTTAAACCACCACCATCATTCAGTTTGTTGTCATCCCAAAACCACCAGATTCAGAGACTACACTCAACCATCAACAATTGCACACTTCTAGATATCAACTCTCAATTTAGAATCACATACACTCCTTCGGATTAAGGGGGGAATGTTGAAAACCTAATCCTTAAGGTTACAAATTTCACTTAATGCAAAGAGTCAAGATAATGACTTTAGACTACAATCCAAAATTCATCTCATTATGTATATATGTATCATATCCATTAATAAAATGCACTACATGTTTTATCTTTATGTGTGTCTAACAAATATATTAAAATAATTTAATTATTTTTAAAATTTATAAAATAATTTATTTATTTTTAAATATTAACAACATTAATATCACAATAATCTAATCCCATATGTTACTTTTATTTTTCCTAGGTTGATGTCATGGATTTACAGGTATGATTTGTAGTGTTGTCCACGAGAATCTGCCTGAAATAGCCCATGAAATTTTTGGAAAAGGGTCGATCCTCATCCACGCGAAATAGCCAATGTGCTTTTTGGAGATGTGGAAAAGTGCAGATGAAATCGGCCAGAAGTAGCCTATGGGCTTTTTGGAGAAGTGGAAAAGTGTCGATGAACCTTTTCGAAACGTGTCGAAACGTGTCCATGAGTCAGCCCCAAATGGCTAGGAACCTTTTGGAAAAGAGCCTATTGACATCGACCGAAAATAGCGTATAGCTTTTTGGAAAATTGTCCACGAAGATTGGGCTAAATATAAATTTTTAATATTATTTTTACAATTTAATTATTTTTTAAGTTTATTATAAATCTTTAACATGACTGGATTTGAGATCTAATAAAAATTTCAAACTAATAAATTCACTTCTTAAAATTTATTGTTTTACATTAATTTAAATAATAAAATAAAATAAAATACTTAAAATTTTAATTTAATGTTTTTTATTAAAAATTAATATATTAGAATAATTTAGAAGTTTTTGAAAAAGTGCCAATAATATTTTTTAATATTATAGCATTAATTTAAATAACTAAATAAAACAAATACCTAAAATTTTAATATTATTATATTACTAGCACAACCATTATTAAAAATGGTTGACATACTTAAAAAATAAACATTATTTTACTTTTATTAAACTTAAACTTTAAAATAACATATAATGTTATAATATATTTGTTATTTATGTACAATAACATCTCTTACTATGTAGAATTTGAACCATATAATAAAGTTGAAAAGCTTATATTTTCAAATTCATTTTGAACATGTTATGGTTAGTTAGCATGGTTTATATTATAAAGTAAAAATAAGTTAAAAATTGAACTTCATTAAATCTAGTTTATCCATTCTCAATTCATTATTAAAAGAGTGAATTTTTCAATAGGTATATGTCTAAGTTTTTAATCATGTGATTATTTCTCTGTGGTTTTGAACGGAAATAATATTTCTCTACAGTTTTGAAAAAAAATAATATTTCTCCGCGGTTTTGAACGGGAATACTATTTCTCTGTGGTTTTGAACCGGAATACTACTTCTCTGTGGTTTTGAAATTAATATTTCTTTGCGGTTTGGAACGAGCATACTAGATCTCTGCGGTTTTGAAATTATTTCTAAGATTATATATCTAGGGTTTTCAACGCCAATAATACTTTTTTTTTTAAGGAGATATTTTATTTCTAAGATTGGGTTTTGAACATGAATAATACTTCTTTGTTTATTTATTTTTTAGGAGATATTTTATTTCTAAGATTATATTTATTTTATTTTATTTTGTTGAGCATTTGGACATATGAAATGAGATGAGTCACTTTTTACTTTGATTCAATTTTAATTTTAAGTAAAGAGATTTAAGTATATTTTATTTATTTTTTTATATTTGAGAGATAAAATCAATCCATAATAATAATTGTTAAATATTTTTTCTCTTCTTTTCAATATGAGCACTCCACCACCTATTCCAAAAACTCACCCTAACAAGGGGAGCCCCCCCAAAATGACCCTAGAAATCCTTTAAGATTATATGGAATCAGTATAAAAAAAAAGAGAAGAGAGAGATGCCAAAATCCAAATAGAGTTAGAAACATTAGAAAAAAGGAGTGAAGAAAGAGACGTAAAACTCAAAATAGAGCTAGTGATAAAAAAATTAAAGATATCATTCAAACTCAAATAGAGGATAGATTCTTGGGGTTCAAGAGTGAATTGCAGACAATGAAGGACAAAATTCAAGAAATGGAAAAGCATAAACAATCAACCCAAGAAGGAGGGGTTGAAGAAAATCACAACTTGAGAGATGGGATTAAAGAGCTAGAAGAAAAACTAACCAACAATTTGACCCTCGGTAATATGGAAAACAAATTGGATATCAAACCCATCAAAGAGGAAATGAATAAGCTAATCGAATTGGACCATGAGCGTAACAAAAGAGCTTTGAACCTCATAATTTTTGGTATAAAAGAACAACAACATGAGGATATGCTAGCAATAGTAAAAGAAGAATTAAAAAATAAATCACAAATTGATACAACTTACCTCATATAAGCAAAGAGGCTAGGAAAAATAATTGATCATAAAGATAGGTTGATTTGTGTCAAAGTAAGTTGTAATGACCATAAATATAGCATACTTAGTAAATCTCCAAGATTAAAATGGTCGGGAATATTTATAAATGAAGACCTCATTCCTGAAGACCAAGCTGAATTTAAGAAGGAAGTTCAAAAGTTAAAAGAAGCTAGGAAAAAAGGAAAAAGTACAATAATTAGAAATCGAAAAGCTATTGTTAGGGATAGAGACTAGAAGGATAATAATAAATAGGAATTTGGGACACTTGGGATCCTTTTTTGGAATTGTCGTGGCTTTCAATGGTGCAAAGGTCCTATGATAAGTTGGATCCCGAGTGGTATTGATATTATCTGTCTAGATGAAACTTGGGAGCATGAGGAGTCTAAGGTCCCTAACATGGAAGGATTTGTCTTGTGGTCAACATGGAACAAAAAATTCCACTGTAGAGGGATAAGAGACATAGCTTTTTATATTATAAAAATAATTTCTCCTCACATTCAACTTCATAAGATTGAACCTCTTAATCAATACATTTGGATAGAAATTTCAGACACCAATGCTAAGAAGATGTATATAGAAATTTTTTATTTTGCACCTATTAATTCTACTTTTTATAAGAAAAATAATCTAAATAAAAATTGTCCCTATAATAATTTAGAACAAGATATTTATAATTTGAAAAATGAAGGTAATATCCTCCTGCTATGAGACTTTAATGCTAGGACTACAACTAAACAAGCTACTCTTTTAAGTGATGACTCCAACCATAATCCTTTTGTTAGAATATAGAAGATGGTGTGCTTGTTTTACCATTGACGATACCCTCATCACCCAACCATAGGCTGAAGCCACCCTCCGGGCACCTTAACCTTGGCTGAGAATTCCTCTGGAAGCAAACCTTAGGCTAGATAGCCAAACAATGGGTGGCACACCTTTCCCTAAGGATAGCGCATCACAAAAGCTGATCAAATAGTCCAAACCCTCGCCAATAGATAGTCCAAGCCAACACTGAAAATAGATACTGCTGCAGCTGCACCTGCAGTCCTCCTCCACACGTGTGCACCAAACTGGAGCTGCAATGTGCACCAAACTGGGAACTGCAATTCTGAGATGCTGTCAAATCAAAACTGGCACCCTGTATTTATACTGGTTTTGCCAGATTTGTTGGGGCTGAATTCTCCTTCTGGATATGTGTTTGTTCAGTATATTATTATTATTTCTGGCCGATTTCTTCTCTTGGAAGCTAATAAACTAATATAAATTATCTTCTTGAGCCGACAAGGCTTCTAGGGTTATTAGCCAACTCATTAGGGTTTATCTTACTTCTTGGAGTCTTCTATTCTCGCCAGGTTCACACATGAAGGTAAATACCTCCCGTAGCTACCATAATATTAACACTTCCTCCTAGCTAGAGAGGTATTTATAGCTAATGGACTTGAGAACAAAACATACAATTTACCTGGTAGCATCAATATAATCATCTAGACTATTTCATGACTAGATCATGAACATCACCATCACCATCATCTACATCATCTCTCGAAACCATACTTCATCTAAGTAATTAGACATGATGTTGGATAAGTCACTCACACCATAGAGTGATACAAGAGCCACTCTTATAATCTAGAGGAGTAAATGATCTGAACCAATTTTTGTCTAGAAAATCTATGTTCATCATTCGTCTGGATGGTGATTACAAAAATAGAACACAATTGTGTCTTATTCATAGTAGTACATAACTACAATCCAATGGTACACTACCACACCAAGTAACACATAAGTACTTCATCAACAACATATGGTTGCAAATAGTGGAACATATCCACCACAGTAGTCCTCATCTATTATCATACAGTCTTCATAACAAACATCTGATAGAAATCTGCATAGAAATAATGTTATGATATATACTGAATTATTTGGGCCAATATTTCACTCACATCTGTGAGCTCTGAAAGAACATCTGCCTCACAAACAGTGGAGCACATCCACCACAGTAGTCTATATCTACTGGCTTCATAACAATCATCTGATAGCAACCTGTACAGAAAAATATTGTTAAAGATAAACTGAATCATCTCGGCCAATCTTTCACTCACGTTTGTGAGATCTGAAAGAATATCTGCCATCATCAGTAATGGGCTATCTGCCCTATTCTTCACAAACAAGGCGGAAATATTATTTCTGATTTTTGAGACTGGACCATTTCTCACCCTGGGCCATTCTTCCTACATTGATTATGTAAGTTTTAAACCTGCAACGTAAAGAAATGCATATATATTCTTAAGCAATACAAAAATTAATCAATGGCTCATACACAGAGTACACAGAGATTTTACCGGAAACCCTCAACCGGGAAAACCTTTCTTGTTTTCATTATATCGAATTTCACCATTCGCCATACAATATATACAATGTTTTTAGGTATTCCGTAGATACCAAAACCCTAATCCCTTAATCTGGGATTAATTTATAAATCATCTAAAAATAGAAAAATCCGCTAAAAATAGCAAAAACCGCCCAAAAAAAAATTTGGGGGCGTTGCCATGAACCCCGTCGGCCCCGGGCTAATACGCGTAACCAGGGGGGGCATACCTGCCCCCTCCCCCCCTAAGAAAAAATTTAGGTGAAGGGATCGTCAGACGCAGTTGTCGTATCTAACGCACCCACCCACACACACATGCAAAGAATATAACACATACCCAACATTCTCCCACTTGTTGTTTTCTTTGCATCCAGGGGTCCAGGGGATTATA
>ML791235.1:307163-328046 GCA_009831015.1 Picea engelmannii
ACCTAACCCTAGGAGATGAAGCACCAAAAGTCATGTGGGCCCCGTTTGGGTAAGTGAGTACATCAACTTCCCGGGGTCGTAACTTTTGCATACGATCTCCGTTTTAGGCGTGTGATAGCTCGTTGGAAAGGTATTGTCGAGGAAATTCATTTTGGGGGCTCAATCATGCCTTTGAATATCATTGAGAACCTCGATCCTAAAAAACCTTCATTTGGACCCTCAAAAAGGCCCTAGAAGTTAAAACCTGCTAAAAATAGTAAATTGCCAAAATGGCCAGAAAACTGTTTTGAGCCATTTGGAAATGGTGGGTGGCCACCAATATCCACCTAGATCAGGTTCACACGTGGAGGTAAATACCTCACGTAGCTACCATAATATTAACACCCTTATGTCTAAACGAGGACCTTGTTTTATCTAATATCTACAAAAGAAGATCTGAGGACCTAATTGAGAATTTGTTTTGTACTGAGTTGGTCAAGATCTACAGCTCTGAAGACCTAGTAATTTGCAATGGAGTAATGAAGTGGCCAAACTCCAACCAAATGACCTGCATTCATGGGCTAGGTAGTAGTGTTGTAGATTATGTGATATATGATATCCCTGTTTCCGACCAAATAACAACTTTTGACCTTTTAAATGACCATGAGCCCGACTCTGATCATAAACCTTTAACCCTAACTCTAAAATTTTCCATGCATAGGAGCACCATTGAAGAGAATTCTGATAATCAACGGAATTTGCACTTTGACAAAAGTAAAGTTGACATTTTCTTAAAGGATTTAAATAGTAAATTAAAACTTCTGACTTATAAGGACAACATTGAAGAACTCTATCATAATTTTACAACTACCCTTTCCACTTCCATTAACATGTTCTCTTTTGAGGTGTCCCATAAAATGAATAATAGAACAACCAACCCTTGGTATGATAAAGAATGTAAAATTGCTAGGAAATCCATTACGGATGCTTCTAATGATCCCTTAAAACTTGATAATATCAATACATACAAAGACCTAATTAAAAGGGAAAAAATATGTTATATCAATAAAAGGCAAGAGAAACTTTCACAACTATACAAGTTGGATCCTAAGAAGTTCTGGAGCCAAATTCTAAAACACAATACTAAAGAAAATAATAGGATTCCCTTAACGGACTGGAATTCCTACCTTAAAAGTCTTTACCAGTTCCTTAATGCCATGGACACCATTGCTATTGTCCAAACAAAGGAAGAATTTTTTTCTTTAGATGACATAGAGTTTGGGGTTAAGCGGCTCGCAAATGGGAAAGCTATGGACATGGAAGGCTACCAAGATGAAATTTTTAAAATTAAAGGGCCAATCCTTATCCCTCACATACACAAGATTTTCAATTTAGTAGTCAAGCACGGCTTCCCTAAACCCTAGATGCAAAGCCTCATTGTTCCTATTTTTAAAAATGGGGATAAAAATATTCCCTCTAATTATAGGACCATTATGATTAGCCCGATTTTAGCCAAGCTTTATGGAATTGTTTTGGAAAAGAAGATTGGCATTTGGCTTGAAAGTCATGGTAAAAGAGATAAAGGCTAGGCCAGATTTAGGAGATATCATTCAACTTTGGACCATCTTTTTACCTTTAGGATCATTGCAGAGGAGTTCCACAATACTAAAACCAATCTTTTTTGTTGTTTTGTTGACTTTAGAAAAGATTTTGACATGGTTCCTAGGAAAAACCTTTGGAATATGTTGGAATAGATAAAAGTGTCTCTCGAGTTGAGGGCTGCTACAATAAGGATGTATGAGAACATTATTGCTAAGTTTAAAAACACTGAGGGTTGGTCAAAAGAGATTAAATGCAATATCAGAGTCAAACAAGGTTGTCCCTTGTCCCCTACCCCTTTTGGCATATACATTGATAAATTAGAAGAATGCTTGGAAAACAAAGGTTGTGTCAGCCCTACTCTCACTGGTATAGTCATCAATCTTCTTCTTTATGCCGATGATATTGTTCTTATGGCAAGGAGTCCCCATGATCTTGAAAACCAACTAAGAATCCTCAAGGATTTTTTCTCCAATATGGGTATGACTATTAATACTGATAAGACTAAGGTCATGATTATTAAATCGAATAAGATCCCTTATGATACCTTTGTATATGACAACAACAACTTGGAGGAAGTGACTTCATACAAATATCTTGGAATTGATGTTCACCACAAGCTTAATTGAAATTATAGCATTGAGAAAAGGATTATTGGGGGATGGAAATCTTATTACGGGCTTGAAAACAATTGTAAATCAACTGAACTTTGGAGTTGGGATAAGAAGAAAATCCTCTTTGAGACTCTTGTTATACCTGTTATTCTTTATGGATGTGAAGTCTGGGGCTGCAGTATCTCTTGTCAATCCTGGAGAAAGATAGAGCAAATAAAAAATAATTTTATAACCTATAATCTCAAAATTAAAGGAAATATGCCCTATCCCATCCTCGTAGAAACATTCATTTCCCCCATTGAGAGCATGGCTATGACTAGATACCTAATGTATAAGAACAAGTTAAACAACATGGAAGATAAGAGGCTACCTAAAATTACTTCCAAATCAAGTCATAACCACCATCGACTCAAGCAAGGATGCAAGGATGTCATAAAGATGCTTGATCTTGGCTAATCTATTGGGGAATCATGGAAGAAACCATTTTGCAGAATAAAGATACTATTAAAAAAAATGTTAAATCAAAATTTAAGGAAAAAATGTATTGTGATAAAGAGTTAGAGGAAAAAAGAAAATTAAGGTATTATAAAGATGTAATCCTAATCCTAAAAATGTTAAGATTAATAATATTTACTTATATTCTTTGAGTTTTTCCATAAACTTCACCATGTTCACCATACAAACAATATTTCATATATTGTTCCAGTTTTGTCCTCAAACCTCACATTGTTGTTTTAAAGTGTAAGGGTAATGCATGTTCCTTATGAATTTAAATTGTTTTCGTTTCCCAGTATTGAAAAAATATATCCAATAAGATAATTGAATTTAAATGTCCAAATAAGGATTTTTTATGCAATGAAAATCCACGCTATTTTAATATAAAACATAGTGAACGGAAGAAGTTATAAAAATGTGTCCATTTTCTTACCAAATTTAAATCCAGAAATATTCGAAATTAATCAAAGTAATTTATTGGAAAAAGCAACTGATTTTTTAGACAAAAATTTTACACTTCATATACCATACCATAACGAGATGATAAAGGGAACAGACTTTCAGTAACCTCCAAAAAAAATCTATTTTTTAAATTTATTATATCCGATTAACTCGAAAACACAAGAATGTTTTTGGTTTATATATAGGCGCTGGGTGTTCTGAATTGAAAGCACATCGATCACTGTGGCTCCATTTTTTCAGGATCGAAAGAAAATATATAAAGTTACATTCGTCCTCTGTATTCTTCCCATTTCAGACATGCATTTATTCCTACTACTTGACTAGGCCTTACTGAAGAATAACAACACAGAAGATCTAACACTTAGGTATAGGTAGTGTTGGAAAAAGTAGTTATAAGTTGGTGACATCTTCACGACTCTCCTATTTGTCAGTGGTCTTGTCAATGAAATTGTCAGTAAATCAGTCAGTCAGTTTGCAAATGCAAAGTCCCACTTTTACTCAAACTCAGTTTAAGTCATGTAGCAAGAAGGGGAGTTATAAATGGAGTAGAAGAAGTTATTGGAGTCTAAGTTTATGTTAGTTATTGTACTTTGTATTTTTCTGTTGTTCGGAAGTTTATATATATAGATATATTATTTTGTGTCTTAACAAATTTCATACATATTTCTGAGTTTATTTGATAAGCATAGAAGTGTGTTATTCTACATCCATAAATCATTTCATTAAGTATGTTTTTCACACAGTTAGCACAAAAACAGATGGCCAGATGGCTTAGCAAATCGTGCAGTCTCTGCACTGGGCGGTTAATCTTGACAAATCTGTCCCTAAGCCTTTTGGCGGGCATTATTTGAAACTAAGCTGGCCAGAATAGTCTGAGGGTTGTCAGCTGGGCAGAATAGTCCGAGAGTTGTAAATCCAAGAGGTAGGTCTCGTGGAGGAGCCTCCAATGTTGCCAAAAGACCGAGACCATTCTCCACCAGGAACAGCATATTCAATCCCCAAGTTACATGGTACGTCAAGATGGTAGTGAAGAAACCACACTCCTGTACAAAGAGAAACAATATTTTGCTTATTATAGTAAGCCGAGAAATGCCAATGAATTGAAGTGCAACACTAATATGCATGAGGAGTTTATATATAACAGGATTGTTAGCTTTGAATCTTATGGCAACCCACCCAATTATGGGAGAGATTACTGTGTTGCGCTCTGGGGGATCAACCAGATTGAATTTAAGCGGATCAGTTACTGGGTTATAGTTCCCGAAGCCTTGTCCCACCACGTAAAAGTTGTATCCATGAAGAAGCATTGGATGGTTCTGTGCCACGAACATGTTTGTTGTCTACAAAACCAGTTGCACTGTAGAATTATATTTCAGAACTTTCACTTTTGTTGCGAGTTCAGGAGCCCAAAGATCTTTAGATATGTTATCCCCAGTGTAGTTGAATACAACGGGAGGTTTTCATGGAAAATCCATCGTAAAGACACCTTTGATGCCGAAATAATGGGCTTGAAGCATGGCCATTGTGGGAGATACAAATGATACGTTGTTCATATTTACACTGATCCTCGTGCCATTGGGACCTGCACAGCTCCTTTCCAGTGGCGCAGGGAAACAAATCCAATCCAACTGTGGATATGAGGCTTTCACTTATGGTTTGCGGAACGTCCACTGGGTGCTCCCGGTAAGCCCGGCTTCGCAGTGCAAAGCTAAATTTACTAAAGTAGTGTTGTTGCAGGGTGGAAGTATAGGGAAAATGGTATGCCTCGAGTGATTTAACTGGTAAAGTTTATGAAGATATATATATATCCTACTCTACCTTTCTGGATTTGAACTAGACTCACACAAACTGTATGTATGATGAGAACTTCAACATAAAATTTAAGGTTTAGAATACATATATAGCTGATTGGGTTTTCCTTAGATAGATTAGTATAGCTCCATATTTCAATAGATTAGCAACAACCACTTTATTAAAGTTGTTGATATACTGTGTCATTAGTAATTTGGAAAGGTAAAAGATGGCAATATCAACCATTTTTATAAAATAGTTAATATAATAATTTAATATTAAATTAATTTAACATGTAAATATTAATTTATTATATAATAAAAAATATATAAATTAAAATATTAATGCATAATACATTAATATATTATAAATTAATATTATACATTAATACATTAATCTATAATACATTAATGTGTAATATATTAATACACTAAAGTACTCATACATTACATTGATATATTGTAACGTAATATTAATATAGTATATAATAAACATTTATAAATTAAAATATTAATTTACATAAATGTATAATATAAAGTATTAATTAATTAATGCATTAATAATATAATGTATTAATTAAGTAATACATTTATACAATATTAATTACTACATTGTTAAAGTAATAATAATAAAATTATTTGATATTTTTAATACATTAAATGAATTAATAAATACATTAGTAAAGTATTAATATATTAATGTATAATGTAACATATTTAGTTATTAATAAATTAATAATACATTAATATGTTAATGCCTTAATAAATACATTACTAAAGTAGTAATACATTAATAATATATTATTTAAGTATTAATACAATAATACTTTAATTGAAAATGTCTATGGTCGAGTATGGTTGACCATGACCACGGTTCACTTTGGTAGACCTTGGTTGACATTGCAAAGGAAAGGTTGCCTATGGTTGACCATGGTTTTCCTTCATCATGGTTGAGTGAGGTTGACCATGACCATGGTTGACTATGGTTGATCATAGTTTATTATGGTTGAACATGCCCATGTGATGCAAGAGCATCGCCAACACATCAAGTGAGCCAGTGCGGAAGCAAAAGACAGTTGGACAAGCACCACCACACATTTTGAAATTACCTTGAAGTTGTTGCACAATCTTAAATGAGCCATTAAGATGAGGCACACTTGTAAATTGTAATTGGACCTTGAGCCATTAGCTCTCGTCCTTAGTAGGTAGAAGGAATTTAAAGTAGTTAATGCAGGTAGATATAATTTAATTCTAGATTAGACTAGTTGAGAATGCAAGAGGAAAACGAGATATAGACACCCTCATTGTGTATTGTAACATAGGTATGAAGCATTTGAGCATAGGACAAACAAAGAGTTGTGTAAGAACACCCATGTACAGATATTTGGATTAATAAAGGAGTTGGACTCAAATTCATGGTTTTGTGTTTGTTCTCTGTATGTTGATGCTGAATGATATGCTCATGAATGTTTGCTTCCTGTTATGCATTTGCTTTATCTGCTGTGTATATGATTTCATGTTTGAGTTTGAAGTTTCAAAGGAAGTAAGAATGAGTTTCAATTGTTTCTCTACCTGAGCCGAGGTTCCTGCAAGGAGTGCAGTCGAATTGTCCGCAAGGAGTGCATTGACATGAGGGTTTAGATAGAGATATCTTTTGTTCTCATTCGCTCTAAGGTGCATACAGATACAGGGGCCGTGCAAGGCGTGCACAGGCCGAGAGAAGCCTCAGAATTGCGAATCTGAGCAAAACATTGTGAGACTGTTGTTGCAGGTGTGTGCAGGGTCAAAAGGAATTTCAACACTTAGACATGTTTGAAGGTTGCCGCAAGGAATGCACACAAGGAATCTTTTCTAAGACTCAGAGTTGCAGCAAAATTCAAGAAGGATAAGGACTTCGAAGCTGCTGAAGAAAGCGCAACAGAAGTTGTACCTGGAAGAGTCAAGAAGGCGTCATAAGTTTGCCGCAGGGGGATGAGTTCCATGGAGAAACACTTGGTCATTCGCAGGAATTGTCAAGGAAGAATAGACGGTCGGAATTCTCCGAGGAGAATCGCGACATATCATGAGCCATTAGATCTCATAGAGAAGCAGGGGAGATACACAAGTATTCCCAAAGGGTTCAAAACTCAGGAGGGACAAGACCGTAAATCCGAGCCACAAGGGCCATCGAATTTACACGTGTATTCTCATATTGGGGTTTCGTGGATCAAACTCCGTAAACATAGCATCAGGAATCACGATATTCCGATACACGATATCCCGAAAGGCTAAATGAACAGTGCAGGCCACAAGGGTCAGTAGGTGGACATGTGGCATGCTTTATCGAGGTTTTGTGGGGAGAAGTCCCAAACCATATGCATTAATATTCGCGATATTATAAACTCCGAAATGTCGATAGAGTGAAGGCGCTGAAAAGTCAGAACTCACGAGTGAGTCAGAGTTTCGGCGTATCGGGTATCAGGAGTCGGGGATAGGAATGGTTCGACATCGCGAGTGTCGAAATCGCGATAAGGAAAACCCCGATAGGAACAGGTCAGCGTTGACTGTGTCGGTTCTCGGGGATTCGAGAGTCCAACATCTGATCACTGACCTCGCGAAGTCGCGAAGTCCGATTTCCGAGTGTGGAGAGGAGATCCCGAGGAGAGTTACCGTGGGTGTAGATTTCTCGATAGGGAAATAGAAGAGCGCCAGAGTTCTTCAGGTCGTTGGAAGAGAAGATCCTGTGTGCACGCTGGCTTTCCAACCTGCGGGTTGTGAGGTAGTAGGCATTGCCGTCATTTTGGTGTCAGAGCCTGATTCTTGTCTATATATTTCAGGCGATGGAAGCATAAGAGGTAAGGAGCACTCTGATACACATCAGTTTGGTATCAGAGCCCAGAAATATTCTTTGCTTTCTATAGCAGAGAAGAGAATTTGCCATGCCGCCTAGGAGAAGGGACATGCAATCACCCGATCCACCAGAGGATAGGGAAATGCCGAGAAGAAGAGTAAAGCAGATGATAGATCCAGCGATGGAGAGAGAAATGCGTGATCTACGAGCTAGACTCGAAGACATGGAGACAACGCAAAGACGCACAACCAGTGCAGGGGATCTCAGTGATTCCCAAAGTGAGATTGAGGCTGAACGTGAAGAAGAAGTTGCAGTCGAAGATGCATCAAATGAGCGTTTGATCAGAGCTATTGCAAGGATGGGTGCAAGAGAGAAGATGGACATTCCAGTTTATGAGGGAAACTTTGATGTAGAGGAGCTTCTAGACTGGATTAGAGCTCTAGACACATACTTGGACTATGAGGATGTCGAGGAAGACAAGAAAGTCAAGCATGATGTCTCAAGATTGAAAGGACATGCAGCATTGTGGTGGGATGAACTACAAGCTGACAGACGCTGCAAGGGCAAGCAGAAGATCAAGAACTGGGATAGAATGATCGTGAAGTTGAAGGCGAAATTCATCCCCAGGGATTATCAAATTACTCTGTTCAGGAGAATGCAGAACCTGGGATAGAAGCTGATGACAGTGAAAGAATACACTGAGGAATTCTATAAACTAAACATCAGGGCAGGTCATCGGGAGAGCGATGATGAAAAGGTTGCCAGATATATGAATGGCCTGAGATATGATATCCAGGATGAGATGAGCATGGTAAGCATCCAAACGGTGGAAGATGCTTATCATATGGCTCTAAAAGCAGACGAGAAGCTGAGCTGAAAGCAGAGTCACAGGGGCCGAGGAAAAAGTCATCCCAGAGGAAAAACAGTTGCCCAGGATAAATATTAGAAGCCCAAGGAGGACTGGAAGAAACCTCAGAATCGAACTGAGAGAGGTGGAAACTCACAGTGAGGGCCATGTGTTGAACAAAGAGGACAACATACTGAGCAAAGAGAATATTATGCTGACAACAACACTTTTCCTCGTACTAGAGACAAAGGAAGAGGAAGAGGTGGAGTAATCACATGCTTCACATGTGGAAATAATGGGCACAAGTCTTACGAGTGTCCAGACAAGAATAAAGAGATTAGAGAAGCTCATATCACCGAGGCATAGAGGCGGGATGTTGAGGCAGAAGACGTTGAAGGCGGAAGGTCGCTAATGATGTGAAAAGTCCTTTTGACACCCAAGAAGGAGGTGCAGAGTTCAGTCCAAAGGACCAGACTTTTCAGGACTGCTTGCAAGACCAAGGATAGAGTATGCAAGGTCATCGTAGACAGTGGTAGCATGAATAATCTCATTTCTACAGAGATGGTAGAGAAGCTGGAGCTGGAGATGACTAATCATCCAAGCCCATACAGAGTTTCGTGGCTATAGAAGGGACACTAGGTAACTGTCACTAAACAATGTTTAGTTGAATTTAAGATAGGAGGATATAATGATAAGATATTATGTGATGTCATTCCTATGGATGTTTGTCATCTATTGTCGGGTAGACCATGGAAATATGATAGGAATGTGATTCATGATGGGAGAATGAACACATACACCTTAGAGAAAAATGGGAGGACACACATGTTGCTTCCAATCAAGGATAAGGAGGTGAAGCCTGAAGTAATCAACACTGCACTTCTCATGAGTGGGAAGGAAATTCTTACTGAGGTTAATAAGAAGGAGGATCCACAGTTCATTGTGGTCAGGAAGCCGAAGATTGTGTTGACTAGCACAAGGGTGGATGATTTACGAGAAGAGATTCTGGAACTGTTGGAAGAGTTCGCTGATATAATAGTGGACGAATTACCTCGTTCGTTGCCATCGATCAGGAGTGTGAGTCATCATATTGATCTCATACTAGGAGCCAGTTTTCCAAACAAAGCCGCGTATAGATTGATGCCGCAAGAGAATGAAGAGTTTAAAAGACAAGTCCAGGATTTGTTGGATAAAGGTTTGGTCAGGGAAAGCTTGAGTCCATGTGTTGTTCCAACAGTACTCAGTCCGAAGAAAGACGGAGGCTGGAGGATGTGTACTGATTCGAGGTAGATCAATAAGATAACCATTAGGTATAGGTTTCCATTGCCAAGGATGGATGATCTGATGGATTGCTTAAGTGGGGAAAAATATTTTTCAAAGATTGATTTGAAAAGCGGTTATCACTAGATTCGCATGAGAGAGGGTGATGAATGGAAGACAACATTCAAAACAAATGAGGGTTTGTATGAATGGCTTGTTATGTTGTTTGGATTAAAAAATGCGTTGAGTACCTTCATGAGGTTGATGAACGAAGTCTTGAGGGAGTTCATCGGAAAATTTGTCATTGTGTATCTGGATGACATACTGGTTTACAGTAAGACAGTGGTAGAGCATCTGAAGCATTTGGCTATACTGATGCAGAAGCTACAGTAGGAGAAGTTGTTGATAAATATGAAGAAGTCCTCATTCATGAAGACAGATCTCATTTACTTGGGGTTTGTTATTTTGGAAAATGAGTTGAGGATGGATCTAGATAAGGTGGAGGTAATCAAGAATTGGCCATCACCGAAAATATCTTTGAGGTGAGAATTTTTCATGGATTAGCTAGTTTCTACCGAAAATTCATCAGGAATTTCAGAGGGATTAGCGCAGCAATGATGGATATAGTGAAAAAAAGACACAAGTCTTTTCACTGGACTGAAGAGGCTGAAAAGATTTTCAATCTGTTGAAAAGGAAGATTATAGAACAACCAGTTTTGGTGTTGCCGGAATTCCAGAAAACATTTCAAGTGAAATGTGATGCAAGTGGATTTGCAATCAGGGCAGTCTTGAGTCAAGAAGACAGGACGATAGCATACTTTAGCAAGAAGTTGAATGAGGCAAAAGTAAATTACTCCATTTATGATAAGGAGTTCTATGCTATCATACAAGCTTTGAAGAAATGGAGATATTACTTGATCCCGAAGGAGTTTGTCTTGTACAGTGACAATCATGCACTGCAGTTTGTGACTCAACAGGAGAAGTTGAATCAGAAACATGTTAAATGGGTTGAGTATATGCTGAATTTCACTTTTGTGATTACACATATTTCTGGTACTGCTAACAAAGTGGTTGATGCTTTGAGCAGGAAGTGTTTGCTGTTGCAGGAGTTCAAAGTCAAAATGTTGGGTTTTGATGATCTCAGGGACATGTACGCAGATGATCCATATTTCAAGGAGGCGTATGAAGCAGCTGAGAATCCAATTCTCAGAGACAGAAACCAGTGGATAGAATACATGATCCAAGAAGGATTGTTGTTCAGGGGCAATCAACTGTGTATTCTGAAATGCTCCATGAGGGAGAACTTACTGAAGGAGAAACACAGTGGAGGATTGGCAGGACACTTTGGTCACGAAAAAACATTCGCAAAGTTGAACGAGTCATATTTTTGGCTGGGAATGCGAGCAGAGATCAAGAGATTTGTAGACAGATGCATAATTTTCCAGCATTCGAAGGGAAGAAGGCAGAATGCAGGGTTTTATCAACCATTCCCCATACCAGAGAGGCTGTGGGATGCAATCAGCATGGATTTTGTATTGGGGTTGCCGAGAACACAAAGAGGTTGTGATTCAATCTCTTTGGTGGTGGATAGATTTTCCAAGATGCCACACTTCATTCCATGTCAAAAAACCAGTGACGCAACTCACATTGCAAATCTGTTTTTCAAAGAGGTCATTCGACTTCATGGGTTGCCGAGAAGTATAGCTTCAGATCGAGATATGAAGTTCATAGGGAATTTTTGGAGGACCTTATGGAATAAGCTAGGAACTAAATTGTCATTTAGTTCATATTATCATCCTCAGACGGATGGACAGACGGAAGTGGTCAACAGAAGTCTGGGAGACTTGCTGAGAAGCTTGGTGATAGAGCACCACAACCAATGGGACAACATATTACCACATGTAGAGTTTGCTTATAATGACTCAGTTAACAGAAGCACAGGGCAGAGTCCATTCGAGGTTGTTTATGGCATGCAGCTGAGAGGAATTTATGAACTGAGGGATTCAGAACAGACTACGACTAGGAGTGCTAGTGCAAAAGATTTCACGGAGGCGATGAAGGAAATTCATAGCTAGGTGAAGGAGTGATTTCATAATTCAAGCCAGGAGTACAAGCATAGAGCCGATCAGCATAGAAGACAACTTTAGTTTGAAGTTGGGGACTTGATTCTGTCACATTTGAGAAAAGAAAGGTTCCCGAGAGGAACATATAATAAGTTGAAGATGAAGAAAATCGGGCCATGTAGGGTATTGAAGAAATTTGGGGTGAATGCTTATGAGACTGAACTACCCGATGGAATTGAAATTTCTCCGGTATTCAATATCTCACATTTGTATCTATATAAAGCTGGGGAAACAGAGACTGAAGATGAGCAGCCAGTGATCCATCCACTAAAATTCCAGTTGCAGACAAGCCGCAGATGGAGCGTATACTGGACAAGAGAGTAAGCAAAAAGACCAGGCGGAAAGAATATTTTGAGTATCTGGTCAAGTGGAAGAACCATCTAGTTGAATATGCCAGCTGGGAAAGAGAAGAAGAGATACAGAAACAAGGATAGACCATGTGTGAGCTCATGGATAGGATCCCATGAAAAGTATAAAGCCGAGGAGTATGATGCAGGAGCATTGCCAACACATCAAGCGAGCCAGCGCAGAAGCAAGAGACAGCTGGACAAGCGCCAATGCACATTTTGAAATTACCTTGAAGTTGTTTCACAATCTTAAATGAGCCATTAAGATGAGGCACACTTGTAAATTGTAATTGGACCTTGAGCCATTAGCTCTCGTCCTTAGTAGGTAGAAGGCATTTAAAGTAGTTAATGGAGGCAGATAGAATTTAATTCTAGATTAGACTAGTTGAGAGTGCAAGAGGGAAACGGGATATAGACACCCTCCTTGTGTATTGTAACATAGGTATGAAGCATTTGAGCATAGGAGAAGCAGAGAGCTATGTAAGAACACCCATGTACAGATATTTGGATTAATAAAAGAGTTTGATTCAAATTCATGGTTTTGTGTTTGTTCTCTGTATGTTGATGTTGAATGATATGCTCATGAATGTTTGCTTCCTGTTATGCATTTTCTTTATGTGTTGTGTATATGATTTCATGTTTGAGTTTGAAGTTTGAAAGGAAGTAGGAATGAGTTTCAATTGTTTCTCTACCTGAGCCGAGGTTCCTGCAAAGAGTGCAGTCGAATTGTCCGCAAGGAGTGTGTTGACAGAAGGGTTCAGATAGAGATAGCTTTTGTTCTCATTCACTCTAAGGTGCAGATAGATACAGGGGCCGTGCAAGGTGTGCATAGGCCGAGAGAAGCCTCAGAATTGTGAATCTGAGAAAAACATTGTGAGACTGTTGTTGCAGGTGTGCGTAGGGTCAAAAGGAATTTCAACACTTAGACGTGTTTGAAGGTTTTCGCAAGGAATGCGCGCAAGGAATCTTTTCTAAGACTCAGATTTGCAACAACGTTCAGGAAGGATAAGGCCTTCAAAGATGCTAAAGAAAGTGCAACAAAAGTTGTACCTGGAAGAGTCAAGAAGGCGTCATACGTTTGTCGGAGGGGGATGAGGTCCGTGGAGAAACACTTGGTCATTCGCAGGAATTGTCAAGGAAGAACGGACGGTCGAAATTCTCCAAGGAGAATCGCGACATCTCGTGAGTCGTTAGATCTCACAGAGAAGCAGGGGAGATACGCAAGTATTCCCAAAGGGTTCAAAACTCAGGAGGGACAGGACCATAAATCCAAGCCACAAGCACCGTCGGATTACATGTGTATTCTCATATCGGGGTTTCGTGGATCGAACTCCGTAAACATAGCATCAATAATTGTGATATTCTGATACGCGATATCCCAAAAGGCTAAAGGAATAGTACGGGCCACAAGGGTCAGTAGGTGGACAGGTGGCACACTTTATCGGGGTTTCACGGGGAGAAGTCCCGAAACATATGCATTAATATTCGCGATATTGCGAAGTCCGAAATGCCGATAGAGTGAAGGCATTGAAAAGTCAGAACTCGCGAGTGATTCAGAGTTTCGGTGTATCGGGTATCGGGAGTCGGGGATACGAGTGGTTCAACATCGCGAGTGTCGAAATCGTGATAAGGAAAACCCCGATAGGAACAGGTCAGCGTTCACTATGTCGGGTCTTGGGGATTCGAGAGTCCAACGTCTGATCACTGACCTCGCGAAGTCGTGAAGTCCGATCTCTGAGTGTGGAGAGGAGATACCAAGGAGAGTTACTGTGGGTGTAGATTTCTCGATAGGGAAATAGAAGAGCCCCAGAGTTCTTCGGGCCGTTGGAAGAGAAGATCCTGTGTGCACGTCGGCTTTCCGACCTGCGTGTTGTGAGGTAGCGGGCGTTGCCATCACTATGGTTGACCTTCGTTGACCATGTGGATCTCATTATGGTGGGCCATGTTGATTATGTTCACCGTAGTTTACTATGGCACTAGTGCATTACAATGTTTATCATATTATGTTCATCAAATTGCGACATCATGGTTTGTTCGTCACATGTCAACATAAGTTTTTGTTCATCACATTGTGAAATCAGCTTTTTTTCATCGCATGGCGACATAAGGTTTTGTCACATTGGGGTGTCTATATATGTTCGTCACATTGCGACATAAGAAAATGTTTGTCACATCGCCACATTGGGTTGTGTACATCAAACTGCGACAATAGGTTGTGTTTGTCTCATTGTGACGTTTGAAAATGTCTATCACATTACATTTGTCCCATTATAATGCCAATTTATGTTCGTCTGGCTGCGATGTTCTTAATTGTTCGTCACATTGTGATGTGCGTATATGTTCATCAGAATTTGATGTCTATATATGTTCGTTGCAATGCGGTGTTACAATGTTTGGTAGATTTCATTGTTACTATGTTCGACACATTACGATGTTTGGAAATGTTTGTCACATTGGGGTGTCTATATATGTTCATCACATTGTGATGTTACTATGCATGGTAGATGGAAAAATTACTATGTTTGACACATTACGATGTTTGGAAATGTTTTTCACATTGCAACATCCATATATGTTCGTCACATTACGACAATACAATGTTTGGTAGATTACAAATTTATTATGTTCGACACATTGCGATGTTTGGAAGTGTTTGTCACATTGCGACGTCACGATATGTGCATCACATTCAATGTGAGGAAATGTTTTCCATATTGTGACGATAGGGTGATGTGGGACACATTGAAAAATGTATTTAGGTTTGTCACATTGGGTTGTGTACATCAAACTACGACAATAGGTTGTGTTTGTCTCATTGTGATGTTTGGAAATGTCTATCACATTGCATTTGTCCCATTACAATGCCAATTTATGTTCGTTTGATTGTCATGCTCGTAATTGTTTGTCACATTGTGATGTGTGTATATGTTCCTGACAATGTGACGTCCATATATGTTCGTTGCATTGCGATTTTATTATGTTTGGTAGATTTCATTGTTACTATGTTCGACACATTACGATGTTTGGAAATGTTTGTCACATTGGGGTGTCTCTATATGTTCGTCACATTGTGATGTTACTATTCATGGTAGATGGAAACATTACTATGTTCGACACATTACGACGTCTGGAATTGTTTGTCACATTGCGACGCCCATATATGTTCGTCACATTACGAAAATACGATGTTTGGTAGATTGCAAGTTTACTATGTTCGATACATTGTGATGTTTGGAAGTGTTTTTCAGATTGCGATGTCATGTTGTTTTTCACATTGCGACATCATGATATGTGCATCACATTGCAAAGTGAGGAAATGTTTTCCATATTGCGATGACAGGGTGATGTGGGACACATTGAAAAATTTATTTATGTTTGTCACATTGGGTTGTGTACATCAAACTGTGACAATAGGTTGTGTTTGTCTTATTGTGATGTTTGGAAATGTTTATCACATTGCATTTGTCCCATTACAATGCCAATTTATGTTCGTTTGATTGTCATGTTCGTAATTATTTGTCACATTGTGACGTGTGTATTGTTCCTCACAATGTGATGTCCATATCTGTTCTTTGCATTGTGGTTTTATTATGTTTAGTAGATTGCATTGTTTCTATGTTCGACACATTATGATGTTTGGATGTTTGTCGCATTGGGGTGTCTATATATGTTCATCACATTGTGATGTTACTATGCATGGTAGATGGCAACATCACTATGTTCGACACATTACAATGTTTGAAAATGTTTGTCACATTGCGATGTCCATATATGTTTGTCACATTACGGAAATACGATGTTTGGTAGATTGCAAGTTTACTATGTTCGATACATTGAGATGTTTGGAAGTGTTTGTCACATTGCGACATCATGATATGTGCATCACATTGCAATGTGAGGAAATGTTTGTCATATTGCGACGACAGGGTGATGTGGGATACATTGCAAAATGTATTTAGGTTTGTCACATTAGGTTGTGTACATCAATCTGCAACAATAGGTTGTGTTTTTCTCATTGTGATGTTTGGAAATGTCTATCACATTGCATTTGTCCCATTACAATGCCAAATTATGTTCTTTTGATTGTCATCTTCGTAATTGTTCGTCACACTGTGACGTGTGTATATGTTCCTCACAATGTAACATCCATATATGTTCGTTGCATTATGGTTTTATTATGTTTGGTAGATTGCATTGTTACTATGTTCGACACATTACGATGTTTGGAAATGTTTGTCACATTGGGATGTCTGTATTTGTTTGTCACTTTGTGATGTTACTATGCATGGTAGATGGAAACATTACTATGTTCGACACATTACGACGTTTGGAAATGTTTGTCACAATGCGATGTCCATAGATATTTGTCACATTACGAAAATACGATGTTTGGTAGATTGCAAGTTTACTATGTTCGACACATTGCGATGTTTGGAAGTGTTTGTCACAATGCGACGCCATGATATGTGCATCACATTGCAAAGTTACGATATGTGCCTCACATTGCAATGTGAGGAAATGTTTTCATATTACGACTACAGGGTGATGTGGGAAACATTGCAACATCTATTTATGTTCATCACATTGTGACATTTATCTATGTTTGTCACATTGCGATGAGACTATCCACATTGCGATGACATGCCTATTTTTGTCAGATTGTGACATTACTATGTTTCATTGAATGCAATGTTACTATGTTCATAACATTGCGATGTTACTATATTCGTCATATTGCAACACTATATTTTCATCACATTGCAATGTTATGTGTTTGTCACAGTGCTACTTTACTATGTTTGGTAGATTTCAACATTACTATGTTCAACACATACGACATTTGAAAATTATTGTCACATTGCGACATTGGAATAAATTCATCACAATGAAACATGAGGAAATGTTCATCACATTGCGACGATAAGATGATGTGCAACACAATGCGACGACATGCCTATCCACATCCATATATGTTCGAGACATTGTGATGTTTGGAAATGTTTGTCACATTATGATGTCTGTATATCTTTGTCACATTGCGACGATTGGAAGTGTTTGTCACGTTGTGACTTCAAGATATCTACATCATATTGCAATGTGAGGAAATGTTCATCATATTGCAATGATAGGGTGATGTGGGATACATTGCAACCTCTGTTTATGCTCATTACATTGTGGCATTACTATCCACATTGCAACGACATGCCTCTGTTCGTCACATTGCGACATTACTATGTTTGGTAGATTGCAATGTTACTATGTTTGTCACATTGCGACTTTAATATGTACATCACATTGCAACATTATATGTTCATTATATTGTGATGTTAATATGTTTGGTCGATTGAAACATTAATTTTTTCGACACATTACAATCTTTGGAATTGTTTGTCACATTGCAACGTTAGAATAAGTGTGTCACATTGCAACATGAGGAAATGTTCATCAGATTGCGATGAAAGGATGACGTGCACTAGAGTGCAATGTTTATTTATGTTACAGTGACATGCCTATTTTCATCACATTACGACATCAATTTATGTTCACCAAATTGCAAAATTATTATGTTCGTTAGATTGCAACGTTACTATGTTCGTCATTGTCCAATGTTAGTATGTTGGACACAACACAACATTACTATGTTCGTCACGATGTAATGTATTGTTTTTTTCTTCATATTACAATGTCGGTGGCATGTTCATTGCATGAAAATGTTGGTTTGTGTCCAAGACATTACGAAAAGTAAGCTTTGGTGAAGATTTCAAAAAATAAAATCTAACATTGTTTCCTTTGTGAAAAATATAGGAACTTTGAACTCATGCTTTGGGAAAAACATAGGAACCTTGAACTTGAACTGATGTGATACATTACATAGAATGAAACATAGAATGAAACATAGAATGAAACATAGAATCATATTTTTTTAAGGACATTGATAACATATAATCTTGAACTATAAAATCTATCCCTTTCGAATAAGCATATATAAAATTAGAGTATGTATTTATGCATTCCGCTTTTTGGATTCGCTATTTGTAATTGTTAAGAAAGCACAAAGGAATGAGTTAAAAACAATTATGATTTATAGTAGTAAAATATTTAACTTGAATCCTTTTATGAGTAACTCTGATCAATGTCGTGGTATTGTTTTTCCATGATAGATTCATACTACTAAAGTGTTTATACAAGGACATTCTAGGGGAAAGTGTTTTTCATCTTCAACCATTTTAGTGTCACAAAGATGAAAAATTATGCCATGTCATGGTGTTTTCTTTGTATATATTATTTTATTTTTATATTTTATAATGAAATAAAATTTTGATGGGAAATAATTTTTTTATAATGAAATCTTTCAAAAAGGTATTTATATATTTCCACAAATATAAAATATCTTAAATTCAACAAAAATATAAAATGTGGTCTTTCTTAATATATTATTATTAGACATTTGGTTTAAAATATAAAATATTGTCTTTCTTGATATAATAAATATAATCAAATAAATAATATTAATATTATGTTTTTCTTACTTATGTAACCCCAGCGGCGGTGGAAGAGAAGGCGAGGATTCATCCTTAGGGCTTCGGCCTGGTCCTGCAGCTCTCCACAGGCCCGTTGGCCTCCTCCCGACCCGATCCAGGCATCAAGCCCACTCCAGGCAGTCCCCAATGGCGGCTGTGAAGCTCCTCGTGGCTGGTGCGCCCCCTCTCGTGGTTGCGGCCTCCATGGCGGCCGACGCCTCCACTGCTCCTGCACGCGCCTCTTCAAACATTGGTGCCAAGCCCGACGGGGGTTGCCCGCCCTCAGATCAGGGTCCCTCTTTGGGCTGAGCGGAACGGGCTACTTTCAAAGATATTGCTTCCCTTCGAGGGGGTTCTTCGTCTCCAAACTCTTTGATTGTTGAAGCCCCGACAGTTTCTATCCAGTTGCCGAAGGAAGTATTGGAGTATTCCTCTCAGCTCAGCAAGTTCGCCATGGTTTGCAGGTTTAACGGCTTTTGGCCGAATCTGGTTGCTCTTCGTTCCTGGATCGACTCCGAATGGGCCCCGCTTCTTGAGGGTGAGATTACGGTCTGCCCCCTTGCGAAGGGTTTTTTCACAGCTATCTTTGATTCTTCTGATGAAAGAGACTTGGTTTCCAGCTCCGGGCCATGGTTCTGGGGCAGAGCAGGGCTATCCGTGCAGCCGTGGACCCCGGACTTTGATCCAGCCATGGCCTCTATTTCTACTGCTCCGGTCTGGGTGCGTCTCTCGTCACTCCCCCTGCACTTCCGGGGGGCCAAAACTCTTGAAGCTATCGGAAATGGCATAGGGAAATATCTATGCAATTGCCCTGAAGCTGCCCCAGTCAACTCCACCTTTTCCCGGATCTGTGTAGAGATGGACTTCAACAAGGGTTTCCCAGCAGAAATAATCCTTCTCAGAGAAAACGTCTCTTGGACCCAGAAGATCGATTTCGAGAACCTTTGTTTCAGATGCAGGGTTTGTTTTGAAACAGGGCACATAGCCCGGAATTGTGAGAATTCATCCGGGAAAAGAAGACCATCCCGACGCTAAAGGCCCACTTGGTGGACAGGAGCGCAACCGGAGAAGAAAGCTGAAGCAAAGATCCCGCCGTCAGAAGCTGAAGGGGAATCCGTCTCCGTCCTCAAAGAACCTGTTAAGGGGAAGACCCAGCGGAAGCAGCTCTGCCCAAGGTTTCAAGCCCAACAAAGAAAGTCTCAAGCTGGACCGATATTGCTGAGGCAGAAGAAGTGCAAACTCAGCCGAAAATTCATAACCAGGGTCAAAGCAATGAATGGCAGGTCGTCACCAAAAGGAAAAAAAACGTCTATCAGCGGGAAGATGTAATGACACGAAGCCACTCTGGTTCGCTGAAATAGCTATCAACAAGATGTATTCTGAGTAATGTTTCCAGGATTCTAGCAATTTTAGCATTGTCTCTCAGCTTATGTAGGCAGCAGCTCTGTGTAGCCCTGCCATTTGTAACCGATCTGTGGCTTTGCCACCATTAATATAATTCCTCTAATCGTTATTGTCAAAAAAAAAAATATTATGTTTTTCTTAATATAATGATGATGATAGCAATAGTAAAAGAAGAATTAAAAAATAAATCACAAATTGATACAACTTACCTCATAGAAGCAAAGAGGTTAGGAAAAATAATTGATCACAAAGATAGGTTGATCTGTGTCAAAGTTGTAATAACCATAAATATATCATACTTAGTAAATCTTCAAACTTAGAAGGGTTGGGAGTATTTATAAATGAAGACCTCATTCCTGAAGACCAAGTTGAATTAAGGAAGGAAGTTCAAATGGTAAAAGAAGCCAGGAAAGAAGGAAAATGGGCAATAATTAGAAATCGAAAAGCTATTGTTAGGGATAGAGACCAAAAGGATAATAATAAATAGGTATTTGAGACACTTGAGATCCTTTTTTGGAATTGTCGTGGCTTTCCATGGCACAAAGGTCCTATGATAAGTTGGATCTCGAGTGATATTGATATTATATGTCTAGCTAAAACTTGGGAGCATGA
>ML791235.1:328375-344124 GCA_009831015.1 Picea engelmannii
AATCAATACATTTGGATAGAAATTTTAGACACCAATGCTAAGAAGATGTATATAGAAATTTGTTATTTTGCACCTATTAATTCTACTTTTTATAAGAAAAATAATATAGATAAAAATTGTCCCTATAATAATTTAGAACAAGACATTTATAATTTGAAAAATGAAGGTAATATCCTCCTGCTAGGAGACTTTAATGCTAGGAATGCAACTAAATAAGCTACTCTTTTAAGTGATCACTCCAACCATAATCCTTTATGGCAGATGATGACCTTGTTTTATCTAGTAGCTACAAAAGAAGCTCTGAAGACCTAATTGAGAATTTGTTTGGTATTGAGTTGGTCAAGCTCTGTATCTCTCAAGACCTAATAATTTGCAATGGAGTAATGAAGTGGACAAAATCCAACCAAATTACCTATATTCATGGGCTAGGTAGTAGTGTTGTAGATTATGTGATATCTTATATCCCTGTTTCCAACCAAATAACAACTTTTTATCTTTTAAATGACCATGATCCTGACTCTAATCATAAACTTTTAACCCTAAATCTAAAATTTTCCATGCATAGGAGCACCATTGAAGAGAATTCAGATAATCAAAGGAATTTGAGCTTTGACAAAAGTAAATTTGACATTTTCTTAAAGGATTTAAATAGTAAATTAAACCTCCTAACTTATAAGGACAACATTGAAGAACATAATTTTACAACTACCCTTTCCACTTTTATTAACAAGTTCTCTTTCGAGGTGTCCCATAAAAATAATAATAGAACACCCAACCCTTGGTATGATAAAGAATGTAAAATTGCTAGGAAATCCATTAGGGATGCTTCTAATGAGCCCTTAAAAGTCGATAATATCAATACATACAAAACCCTAATTAAAAAGAAAAAAAGATACTATATCAATAAAAGGCAAGAGAAACTTTCACAACTATACCAGTTGGATCCTAAGAAGTTCTGGAGCCAAATTCTAAAACACAATACTAAAAATAATAATAGGACTCCCTTAACGGAATGGAATTCCTACCTTAAAATTCTTTACGAGTTCTCTAATGCCATGGACACCATTCCTATTGTCCCTACAAAGGAAGAAGTTTTTTCTTTAGATGACATAGAGTTCGGGGTTAAGCGTCTCGCAAATCGGAAAGCTAAGGACATTGAAGGCTACCAAGCTGAAATTTTTAAAATCAGAGGGCCAATCCTTATCCCTCATATACACAAGCTCTTCAATTTAGCAGTCAAGCAGGGCTTCCCTAAACCCTGGATGCAAAGCCTCATGGTTCCTATTTTTAAAAAAGGGGATAAAAACATTCCCTCTAATTATAGGTCCATTATGATTAGCCCAATTTCATCCAAGCTTTATGGAATTATTTTGGAAAAGAAGATAAGTATTTGGCTAGAAAGTCACGGTAAAAGAGCTAAAGGCTAGGTCGGGTTTAGGAGATATCATTCAACTGTGGACCATCTTGTTACCTTTAGGATCATTGCAGAGGAGTTCTGCAATACTAAAACCAATTTTTTTTGTTGTTTTTTTTACTTTAGAAAAGATTTTGACATGGTTCCTAGGAAAAACCTTTGGAATAGGTTGGATGAGATAAAAGTTCCTCTCGGGTCGAGAGTTGCTGTAATAAGTATTTATGAGAATGCTATTGCTAAGTTTAAAAACATTGAGGGTTGTTCAAAAGAGATTAACTACAATATCAGAGTCAAACAAGGTTGTCCCTTGTCCCCTACCCTTTTTGGCATATACATTGATAAGTTAGAAGAATGCTTGGAAAAAGCAGGTTGTGTTGGCCCTACTCTCACTAGTATAGTCATCAATCTTCTTCTTTATGCCGAAGATATCGTTCTTATGGAAAGGAGTCCCCGTGATCTTGAAAACCAACTAAGAATCCTCAAGGATTTTTTCTCCAATATGGGTATGACTGTTAATACTGATAAGACTGTTAGAATATAAAAGATTCTGCTCATTTTTACCATTGACAATACCCTTGTCACCCAACCATAGGCCGAAGCCACCCTCCGAGAACCTTGACCTTGACAGAGAAAAGAATCATGGTAGCAATCGCATAGCCAAGAGAGGCTAATGCACCAAGAAAGAAGTAACCGAGTTAATCAAATAGTCCCACCCAAGAACTGGTGCAACACCTTCCCTAGGACTTGAAAACAAACCTGTTGGACTACACTACGCAAAAACTACTCTCTACAATTATGAGAAGTGTGTCAAATGAGAGACTGATGCCCTGTATTTATAGTTATTCTGGAAGACTTACTAGAGCCGACTTCTCCTTCTGGGTACTAATAAATTCATATTAATTATATTTCTGCAGCTGACATCTTGTCTAGGGTTTACTTTATTTATTTGCTTCCTTCTAGAATATTATAATCTCGCCATAGATTAGAATAGAGGTTCATACCTCCTGAAGCTACCATAATATCAACACTCCCTCCTATCTAGGGAGGTCTGGTATTGAGCACAAACAGACCATTCAACTGGTAGTGTCACGAGCATCGTCATTATTATCCAACTGTATAATCTCCTATGATAACTGGTACACCATCAATTGATAGAACACAACTATGTCTATCCACGGTACTGCACAACTACTCAAGTTGTGACACATAGTCACAAACAATGGAACATATCCACCACAGTAGTATATATCTACTATCTGGAGACAAGCAGTCTCCATAACAATCATATGATGATAACATGCACAGAAAATATTGTTAAAATAAATTGAACCATCTGGACCAATATTTCACTCACATCTATGAGATCTGAAATAATATCTTCCCTCAATATAGAACATCAACAATGGGCTATCTGCCCTATTCTTCTCAAACAAGAAAGAATGATTGTTTCTAATTTTTTATCCTGGACCATTCCTCACCCTGGGCCATTCCTCCTACATTAAGAAGAGAGACTTCCCTAGACCACTCCCCATGTTAACCATAGTGGGAAGTCGTTGTTTATGATACATGAGAAATTTGGACCATTTCCCATGTTAACCACAATGAGAAATCACTGTCCATCATAAATCTTAATCCACTTTCCGAACATGAAAGAATCTTTCTGATCTGGACTATTTTTCAATCACAAAATAAATGTTTTCAATAATATTTTCAGTGCTCCCTCCCAACCTAGAGAGTCATTTATTCCCTTTAAACTAAGGGAGTTATTTCCACAATCCCCATCTTCTCTCGAAAATATGCAAACTTTATTCTGGATAGAGGTTTTGTCAGGATGTCTGTTGTCTTCTCATCAGTGGGTATATACTCAAGCTTTACCTCTCCTTCCTGGACTTTATCTCGAATAAAGTAGTATTTGATCTCAATGTGTTTCGACCTTTCATGAAACACGAGATGTTATGATAATCTTATACAACTCTGATTATCACAATATATTATGGTCGATTCTGGAATCTGATCAAATAAATCAGAGATTAACTTCCTTAACCATATTGCTTTTGTGGATGCTTCACATAATGCCATATACTCTTCTTCTGTTGTGCTGAGTGCGACAGATTTTTGTTTCCTTATGCCCCAAGATATCATAGCGGAGCCCAAGCTGAAGCACATGCCTGAAGTGCTCTTTCTGTCTTCTACACTTCCTACCCAATTTGAGTCTGTGAATCCTTGAAGTTGTATATTGATGGATGCGATATATCTCAAACCATAGTTTATTGTTCCATGAATATATCTTAATACATGCTTTGCAGCTATCCAATGCTCATGTCTCGGTTCCACCTGGAAATGGCTTAGTGTATTCACGGAAAAGAAAATGTTTGGTCAAGTATTTAGCAAATACATCAATGACCCAATTAGTTGTCGATATAGGTAAGTTGTCTTTACATCCATCTGATGTAAGTTCCATCCCATGGAAGCGACAAGATATCTGATAGTTCTGATGGAAGTATATCTAGCCACTGAAGCAAACATTTCATCATAATCTTCTCCCTCCTTCTGGGAGAACCCTCTAGCTATGAATCTTGCCTTGTATTTATCCACTCTTTCGTATGTTGCATGTTTGATCTTGTACACCCATTTTGAAGTTACCACCGATTTTTCTTTAGGTCTTGGTATGATTTCCCATACCTCATTTTTCATAATGGATTGATTCTCTTCCATCATAGCTTCTTTCCATTTTCCCTTTTGAACTGCTTCTTTAAATGTGGTAGGTTATTGATCTAGAAGCTTCGTCATGTATGTTGCATAACTTGAGAATATTTTAGGTCTTTTACTCTTTCTGAATGTTCCGTCTGGAACCTTGAGTATTTCTACATCTTGTAAGGTAGCTTCAACCCAAGCTAGTCTTTTCTTGGTCTTAGGTACAATATCTGAATCAATGTTTTCACATGGCTCCATAGGATGATCAGGTAGTTCCTTTTTGTCATTTTTGCTTTTTGTGCTTTCTTTATTAAGTTCTTCAATCTCTTCTTCTTCTATAGTTTCTTGTATGGATTTATTGAAGGCCATATTCTCATTGAATGTTACATCTTTTCTAACTTCGATCTTGTGTTGTTTTGGAATATATATATTCTATCAGATTTGTATGAATGATTCTATCCCACAAATATCCCTTTCTTTCCTGAAGGTTCTAGTTTATTCCTCTTGTCCATGGCAATGTGAGAGTACATAGGACATCCAAATATCCTTAGGTTTTCCACATTAGGATTCTTACCTAAGAAATATTCTCCTGCTATCATGTCCTTCAATATACAATGAGGACTTTTGTTCTGCACATATATTGATGTCATTGTTGCTTCTCCCCATAAGAACATGGATAGGAATTGATCATTTAGTAAGGCTTTTATAGTTTCTTCACTGGATCTGTTCTTTCTTTCTGATACACCATTTTGTTGAGAATTATGAGGAATAGTCAGCTCCCTCCTAATCCCTGCTGATTTGCAGAATGCAACAAATTCCTTTGATATGTATTCTCCACCATTATCGGTTCTTAGCGTCTTGATCTTCTTATTCGTGATATTTTCTATTTCTACTTTGAACTCTTGAAACTTGTTGAATACTTCGTCTTTTGTCTTGAGTAGATATAACCAAGTCTTTCTTGAATAGTCATCTATGAATATTATGTAGTAAGAAGATCCTCCTAGAGATTTTATTGGCATCAGACCGCAAACATATGAGTGTATCAAATCTAGAATCTCCTTAGATCCGTTATTTCTTCTTGGGAATGGTTTCTTGATATTCTTCCCAAGAGCACATCCTTTGTAGATTCCTTCATTTGTAGACTGCAACTTTGGTATTCCTTCAACCATCCTTTTGATAAAGGGTAATGCTTGATCGTTAATGTGATCGTACCTTCTGTGCCAAATCTCATTGGGGTTGACTTCGTTGTGTACAAGAGCTTCTTTATTTTGTTCTAGTAGTCTATACATATTTCCTTCACAACTTCCAATAACCCTAGCATTCTCTATGCTGGAGTCTTTATGCCATGATAACACTTTTTCATCCACGAAAGCTATTTTGTTTCCCTTGTCTTCTAGGCAAGATATCGATACAAGATTATTTTCTAAACCAGGTACATATAAAACATTCCTTAAGTGAACATAGTTATATGTTTTCATTTTGATGGAGGCTTGTCCAAATCCTTCCATGGGGTAAGTGGTTTTGTCTCCAAGCTCTACCTTGTGTGAGGTCTTCTTCTCATTTAGATTTGAGAGTCTGGCTTGATCTCCCGTCATGTTCCTAGAATCTCCACTATTGATTATCCACATGTCATCTTCAATCATTCTAGTAAGTGTTGAGTAGTGTAAAAGACTGATCGTTTCATTGATGTCTTTGGTTGACTCGTAACTGGTCATGCCTTGATCAAAAACTTCAACATCGTCGTTTCTGTATTCTGAGAGAGACAAAAGGTGTGCTGAGTTAGGGTGCATCTGAATATCTTCCTTTTGAGTGAGATGCTCCATCACAAGGTGTTGGATCTGGGATTAGGGTTTCTACAACTGCTTCTGCTAGTAACCCTAGTAGCAGTGTCTTTGGAAGTTTCTCCTGCTAGTAACCCTAGCGGAAGTTTCTCAGCGAGCTTAATATCCTAGCGGTTATGCTTCCTTCCAACATTTAAATTGAATGAAGGAAGTGTGGGCCCATAACGTGTTAGAATATAAAATATTGTGCTCATTTTACCATTGACAATACCCTTGTCACCCAACCATAGGCCGAAGCCACCATCCGAGCACCTTGACCTTGATAGAGAAAAGAATCCTGGTAGAAATCCAACAGCTAAGAGAGGCTAATGCACCAAGCAAGAAGTAACCAAGATGATTAGATAGTCCCACCCAAGAACTAGCCCAACACCTTTCCTAGGACTTGCGAACAAACCTGCTGGATCGCAGTGTGCAGAAACTACTCTCTGCAATTCTGAGAACTGTGTCAAATAAGAGACTGGCACCCTATATCTATAGTGATTCTTGCAGACTTACTAGGGCCAATTTGTCCTTCTGGGTACTGATTAATTCATATTAATTATATTCATGCAGTCGACATCTTGTCTAGGGTTTCCTTCATTTCTTTGCTTCCTTCCGGAACATTCTAATCTCGTCATAGGTCACAGTAGAGGTTCATACCTCCTGAAGCTACCATAATATAAAATAAGACTAAGTTCAAGATTATTAAATCCAATAATATCCCTTATGATACCTTTGTATATGACAACAACAACTTGGAGGAAGTGACTTCATAAAAATTATCTTGGAATTGATATTCACCACAAGCTCAATTGGAATTATAGCATTGAGAAAAGGATTATTGAGGGATGGAAAACTTATTATGGGCTTGAGAACAATTGTAAATCAGTTGATCTTTGGAGTTGGGATAAGAATAAATTCCTCTTTGAGACTCTTGTTACACCTGTTATTCTTTATGGATGCGAAGTCTAGGGTTGTAGTATGTCTCGTGAATCCTAGAGAAAGATAGAGAAAATACAAAAGAATTTTATAACCTATAATCTCAAAATTAAAGGAAATACACCCTATCCCATCCTCCTTGTAGAAACACACCTCTCCCCCATTGAGAGCATGTCTATGCCTAGATACCTAATGTATAAGAACATGTTAAACAACATGGAAGACAAGAGGCTATCTAAAATTGCTTCAAAATCAAGTCATAACCACCATCGACTCAAGGGAGGATGGCATAAAGACTCTCGGTCTTGGCTAAACTATTGGGGAATCATGGAAGAAACCATTTTCAAGAATAAAGATACTATTAAAAAAAACGCCAAATCAAAATTTAAGGAAAAAAATTGGTGTGATAAAGAGTTAGAGGAAAAATAAAAAATAAGATATTATAAAGATGTAATCAATCCTAATCTAGAAGATCAAAATTATCTATCTGTTTTGCCAAGTGTAAAGAAAAAAATAAGCATTTCTAAGATAAGAACAAATTCTCACGAGCTCCATAGTGAAACTAGGTGTTGGTCAATTCTTAAAATGCCATGGGATGAAAGAGTGTGTCACCTTTGCGACACTAAGAAGGTTGAAGATGAAAATCATTTTCTCTTAGATTGTTTAGCCTATAACCATATTAGATCTCATTTTCAAAATATTGATCACACTACCAACCTTCCTAACCTCCTAAGTCAACAAAAGTATGGTGATCTTGGAAATCTTCTCTTAATGTTTTTTTAGCACAGAAACAAAATTCTAAAGAATCACAGGTAATCACTTACCCTCTTAAGGTCCAATAGACCAATTAGGTCTTAGTGGACATTAATCATCATCATCATCATCATATAATAAATGTATTCAATGTATATATATATATATATATATAGTTTATATAATATGTTTTTTATTAAAACAATAAAGGCAATCAAATAATTATATGATGCATTTTTCTTATATAATATATCATTATTATGTATTAACATTTTTTGTTATCAAATAATAAATATAATGTTTTTTTCCTCATATAATAAAGTGATTTTCTTGATATAATAGTAATCAACTATTAATAAATAATATTGATATTATTTTTTTATATAATATAATATATTAATTATTACAATAGAATAGAATGTAATGTTTTAAATATCAAATAATTATATAAAAAAAAGGTTTCATATAAATGTTATTTTTTTTAATATATTAATATTAGCATTTAATTTAAAATATAAAATAATGTAAGCAAATAATTAATATTAATAATGTAATCAAATAATTAATATTTAGTACGAAAATAATTATATAATTTTTTTTTTTAATATTATGTATTAACATTTTTTAATCAAATAATAAATATAATATTTTTTCTTTATATTATATTTTTTTAATATTATGTATTAACATTTTTTTAATCAAATCTTAAACATATAAAATATTAATGATTTTCTTTTGTTTCCTTTGAAGTATAGAAGGCCATGCATTTTCCTTTTTACTTTCATTTTCATTTTTATGGTTCTTTTGCTAGGTTGTTTGAAGTTTTAGAGACAAAAATCTGTTACCTAGAGTAATTACGTCGAAAGACCTATACTTATTGGAGATGGGTACAATTAATCACCTTTTAATATAAAATTCTAATCTAATGACTAACAATTGAAGATGTTGGCATATTCTTAGTTGTCATCCCAAATCAATGAATGTGATTTACTCTTCATAACTTCCTTGTATTTTTTAATGCATTAGTGAACCTGTTTACTTTTTAACATTTCCCTAATTATATTAAGAAATTACTGTACCACCATATGATTGCCACGTTTAACCGATTAACCTTTAGAATTATCACATTTAAGATTAACTTTTGGATTTCTTCTGCTCTTCAGCTGTCCGTGCATTTCATATTGGATGGCTGAGTCATCTTATTCCATTATTCAATTCACAACTGTGTACTGAAATGCTGTGAGTCCAAATAACCTAGAATTTTTATCAGCCTAAACTTTTTGACATTCACCAACCACTTTGCGGTTGTGCTAGTATATTTTCACCTATATAATTAAACAAATAAAGGGATAGAGGTTTTCGTAGTTCAGAACAAACATGCTAAAAAAAACGCAGCGTGGTATCTACTGAATGTGACGCCTACTTATAAGTTACACTTATAATATATTAATACTATTTATTTTTGCAACTTCATTGTATACTGCTTTTGTTATTTGGGTTGTGTACTATTTATTTTTGCAACTTCATTGTATACTGCTTTTGTTATTTGGGTTGTGCAAGTTCAGGAAATTACTTGATATTTTCATTCAATTAGTTTATGTCCGCAATATGGCTTCTGTAAAATTCAACCATTGTTTAGCTGGTCAAATAGATTGTTGTTTAGCACTTCGTGGGTATTACCGCTTTTCTTTTGTTAAAATTGGGCTCCAGCTATTCGTGTGAAGGAACTTGCTCTCTGCACTGCTTATGTATTAACTTTTAAATTCCTTCATACCATGTTTTAAATTCTTTCGTAAATTGTAAGAAAATCTAGGTTATAGAGGTGGGTGGCCATGCTGCTTGAACTATCTTTGACCGACTCAATGAGATCCTGCTTTGAACTATCTGTATGGTAGTTAGATCAAGCCAAGAGACGTAATCTTAATCTGCACGACTTTTTCTCCGAGGAATTTTTTTTCTAATATCAATGGAGATTTCTCGTAAGAATAGTAATGGAAGGTATTTGTCAATGTAGTGACTAGATTAAACCATTTTCAAATTTGTCAATGTAGTGACTAGATTAAAAATTCAAAAGTAATTCTAACAAACTAAAACGAAACCAAAAGAATTCATAAACAAATACACCAAGCCGAGCAAACGGAGAACGCTGCAGAAAATACGAAACAAAACCAAACCCAAAAACTTACATACACACAGTTCTAAAGCCAAGAGAATAGATTTCATGTTCTACAGTGCCTGGGTCGGAGCCGCAGTGCTGAGAATTAAGTTTTTATAAAATAAAATCATGTCCATACCATGTCGAAATAGTGCAAACGCCAAACTTAAACTCAGTGCTGGAAGTCAAAACTCCAATACAACATTTCCAAATCAATATAGTAAAATAATAATAATTTATTTTTAAGGTCACAGCCAAGCCAGTACATCAAATTGGTGTATGAGACCCTCTTGTTTGTGGGACAAGGGATTTCTCCGTCCAGCGATTTGACTGATAAAATCTACGAAGGTATACATACCTTATCCCCTCTAAATTTGAACCTGTAACCTCTTTAAAAAAAAACACAAGTTATCAATCATTAACCCACTCAAACTATATTTATCCAATGCTTATAACCAATGCACAATCAGAACAAGAACAAACCATATCAAGATCACTGGTTGGTGGGATAATACAGCTTGTGAGCTTATTAGAGTTCTTTTAGCATGCGGTCTGGGTAGGTATGTGTACCGCTGACTCACTGCTCTCAAATTAATGTATATTCATGCATATATGTAATTATCTGCGTCCAAGTGAAACGCATGCCCCTTGATATCCAAAAAGAACTTGGTTATTGCTCTGGAATTAATGTATATTATTCCCTCTTAAATAATTGAACGTCCAATCACTGCCTTAACTGAAACGCATGCCGCTTGATATTAAAAAAAAATGTGGTCATTGCTCTGGAATTAATGTATATTATTTACTGTTGAATAATTGAATGTGGTAATGAGCATTCTATATAGATTGATTAATCAATGAGTAGTTAGGGTAGTAATTTCTTAAACATATTAAGTAAATGTGGAAAAGTTTAGGGTAGTAATTTCTACATATGATTAGGTAAATGTAAAAAAATAAACACATAAAGGTATGTCTTTATAATAGCTAGGAAGTTAATGATTGAAATCACAGCCATTTATTTTGTGTGACTACTAAGAATATTCCAGCCATATTTAATGCTGTCCATAAAAAACTTATTAAGCACTAAACCCCTATTAAATCTGCCCATTGTCAATAGGTGTATGCCTTTCGGCGTAATTAAATGCAAAGAAATTATTAACATTAAATCTCATTCATTGATAAAAATATTCCAATATGATTAATTGTTAACCATTAGATTGAAATTTGTAATTAAAAAAGTGAGTAAACCATCAATTCAGATAAAGGGATAATTAGTATAGCTCTATAGACCGTCAGGGGATAATTAGTATAGCTCCATAGACCGTCACTCTGAGCCATGGGGAATGAGCATGCCACCTGATGGCTCCTACCTGTACAGTAATAGTAAATCGCTGTGTAAAATTTCCACCGCGAGGAATGGGGCATTGTGTAAGATATTCCAGTCCATATACGGTTCTCAAAGATGTTCATTAAGGTTACATAGACTTACCAGTGAAGAGTGGCATTATAGTCTCCTTTGTTTACAGCTGTAACAACAACAGTGTCTCCGTCATGGACATAGATAGTTGGACCTGGGAACTGCCCATTGACAGTGATTCTTGTATACTGCTTGCATACCATTGTAACTGTCTTCGCTTCAAGCTGTGCAACCATTAAAAGCATCAAATATTACAGATATCCTATAGTTAACGGCTTTGCTTTTGCAAGATTATGGTAATGCAAAAATAAAACATGACAATAGTGAATAAGCCAACTTACAACGAAAGCATGACGGTGAACTTTTGCGTTTGTGACGGCAGCCAGATAAGCAACTAATGCGAGTAGAAAAACAAGCCTAACCGAAGACATTGTGGGGGGAACTAAATATCCTAATTCTGTAAGCATGACTACGCTTGCAAACTAATTAATCATTCAGTACGAATAGAAACTTTGCACATTGAATGCACTACTGGTGTGTGTTTCTGCTAGCGAGAACGACTGTATTATATAGGACTAAAATGCATGAAACGACAGAAATGGCGTCATTGTTGTTGTGAATTGCGTCAGGCTTTTAGATCTTCGCAAAAGGAGACAGTTTTCTCACGGCATAGCTGGCATCTCTACTCTACTAAAATAATTTGGATGTTTTACCAGAGACACAAACATTGGTGGTAGCGTCTCCGCGTTCCCGGCGAAAGTTGCATCAGATACTGTGTTTTTTAATTTGGTATAATTTCATTGCATCAGATACTGCAGCTAGTTTGCATCCCAACAAAATAGGCCTAGTTAACATTCTAAATTGAATGAAGCGATGGTGCAGAAACCATTGTGTATTGAATGAAGCCATAGATCAATTCAGTGAAGCACGTTTACTAGAGAATTTGACAAGAAATAAACGTCACAATATGGAAATAAAAATTCATTACAAAGTTTATCACGATCATTCAACAGGTATTTTTTAATTATTTTTCAAAAGTTCTTGCCGGCGAAAAACCGTAATAAGCAGCTACAGCTTTTTATAAGTTCCTTTTCCATATACTTGGTGTCGGTGCTGATATATTTCTGTATCTTCATTTATAAGAAAATCGGGAATACGCATCGACAGCTTTGGATACCATACAACCGGAATTCATATCACATGCAACCCTGATAATTGTCCGCCTAATATGGTTGTCCTTTGCTTTGGCGTTGTAATGATTTCTCAACCATTGCTACATGTTACATTTTTTAATTTTATGAAAAAGAAAATCAAAATCAATAGCATTTTAATTCACAAAGAGTAGGGTATGTATATTTTTCTATACTTAACCAGTATTTTAGGGTAGAAAGTATGATTTTACCAGACATATAGGTAGGAGGAGAAATCCCTTGTCCCACATCCCATGTAGCAGTTGAAAATTAAATTATTATTATTATTATAAAATTAAAATAAATACCTTAAAAAATGTCAATATTCTTCTCTTTTTATGATAAAAGATTCAAAATCAAAGATATTTAAAAAAAATAAAAATGACCTTCAAATTATATAAATAAATAAAGTTAGAAAGAGCTTTAAAAAATTAATCTCTTTCACTACCACTAAAAAAAATTCACTCAACAAAAAAATTATTTTAGAAAATTCAATCCCACACAAAAATTCACTCAACTGATAAATTATTTTAGAAAACTCAATCCCACTCAAAAAGATTGAGATCAAAATGGTAAAAGAATATTTTTTATTCCATCCATTTTGATTACATAAATCATTAACAAATTAATTAAATGAAGATGTAGATCATAATGGTAAAAAAATATTTTTTATTCCATCCATTTTGATTACATAAATCATTAACAAATTAATTAAATGACTCTCATGAAAAAATCTTAACTCATTCGTTAACTCTGAATGTAATAACTTTACAACTTTATTTTTAACAAATTAATTAAATGACTCTCATGAAAAAATCTTAACTCATTCGTTAACTCTAAATGTAATAACTTTACAACTTTATTTTTTTATTAGATAAGATCAAATACAACAAACAAATACTAATCACACACAAGGGTGTTGAATCCTCGATGAAGATAGTTGAGAAATTGAAGACATGAATGGTTTCTCTTACACGATCAAACCACTTTGCCAACTTTATTCAAACCACTTTGACAACTATACCACATGTCCTCTCTAAAAACTTATTATTATCCAATCTTATATTTGATTTATATATACTATTTATAGAATTATAGTACATGTTAGGAACTTATTATTGTACAAGTTTGTATTTGATTTATATATATTATTATACATATAATACATGTTGGAATTTATTATTATACAAATTAATATTTGATTTATATAAATTATTATATATATAATACATGTTGGAATTTATTATTGTCCAATCTTATATTTGATTTATATATATTATTATATATAGAAGATTATGAGATTAATAAATTTCGCAGTGTATGTACTCATGCTTGAATCTGTATTATTAGTTTTTGTAAAATGGGTGGTATAAATTAATACAAATTCTTGCATTATTACTTTTTGCAAATATGTGGCATAAACTAATATAGAATTTCATGTATATTATTTTTAGTAATATAATGTGTTTTAGCATATTGTTTTCTTATAGAAAACAAATTTATTTCATTGTATTAAGGAAATGGAAAACCGTGGTTTTACACATAGTTGAAATCTTTTGAATAAAGACATTAAGAATTCATATCGAGTGAATTGTGTGTGATCGTGACAACTTTGAATTCATTTATAACATGATAAATAACCCTTTTAATATTTTGTAAAAACATCAGTGTAATGTTATTTATTATACTTAACACGATTTATTGTAGTGTTCAAGATAATATAAAAACAACTTTGAATTCATTTAGAACATGATAAATAACACTTTTAATTTTTTGAAAAAACATCATTGTAATGTTATTTATTATACTTAACACGATTTATTGTAGTGTTCAACATAATATTAAAAATGAGGTTTCAAAAAATGTATTTCTTATATAATAATATCCCAAGAGAATATCTAATAGTTATGGGATTTTCCTTCCCAATGGATGGATAGCTAGTTTAGATCTCAAACTCAATCTCAAATTGTTTGATTTGATTTCATATTGTTTATTCTTAAATTAATTTTCTCTTGTAATATCTTCAAATCAATCAATGTTGTTTAATTTTTAATTTTGAATATCGATTTTGAAAAATAATTTGAATTTTAACAAAGAAATATTTTTTTATAACTGACCAAAATCATGCCTTATAAGAATGGCATAAGTAACTTTTCTTCTCTCCTCTTTAGGATAGTTTTTGAAAGAAAAGATCTTTGTCTTCTTCCTAGATCATTCAAGAGCTAAACAACCAACATATTTACTAAAGATCCTTAGCATTGATGGCCCCTATACCCATAACATGGTCATACGATCTACATGTTTAACACCTAATTTGAATTTTTTATCTTTAAATTATTTTCCTTGTTATTAATCAAAGTGGGTGTTAGCTCTCTGTAAACTTCGTCTAGCTGAGAAACGAATGACAGAGACAACCTACAAACCAACTTTGAGATCCGAAACTAGCCTTTCGAACCAAGAGAGAGCTCTCTCAAGAGACTTTGTCTCGGTACAGGATATGACTTTGAGTTATCGGCTAGATTTAACACCTTTGAAATAATAAGTTCTGGTTATATTGGTGCAAGAGAGTAAGACTAGGCTATGGAGTCGGTTCAAGAGAACGATAGAAATAAATGACTCGATGACTGAACTTGAGAAGATAAAGGCTAAGCGGGAAACAATCTTCAGTGCAAAATCGTTGTGTGAGGGGGTGGGCGGGGATAACACATAAAGCAACTCGGAGCACCACTGAGGATGAATTTAGAGTTAACTTAGAGGAAAATGGTTTGTCTAAATGGTGTGAATCCTAGGGCACTATGGAGTGAATCCCAGGTTCGAAAATACGTTCCTATTTAGACAGAAATAGATATGAATAAAGAATACAGGAAGTATGTACGCAAAGAAAAGAAAAAAAACATCCAACTACTACAATTACAATCTTTTCATCAAGTTTCAGGAATTTTCCATTAAATTTCGATCGAACTCAAACTACATTCAATAGTCACTGTCTACACTAGTTTTCCAACCAACCCAACTTACATTGAAAAGATCAAATATATAGGCGAGGGTGCCTCTTGGCCTACCCTTCTCTCTGGCTACTATCTCTAAAATTTAGGAAACTAAATACTCTGCGTTGAATGACTCTTCGCATGATGCCTTTCCAAAAATAGAAAACAACTACATGTGGCCACATCACGACTGCTTGTATTATTCCATGGGGATTTGGTTACCAATGAGGTCTCGTCATGGGAAGAATGATGTGTCAATGCCTTTCTTCGGAAAAAATTCTGAACATTCAAATATTCTGCGAGGGTCCCACTATCTACTATAACGGCTTTGATTTTGGTCGCGTGCTCATTTGTTGGGGAGTGCATGTGGTGAGTGGTTG
>ML791236.1:0-18089 GCA_009831015.1 Picea engelmannii
CATGGTGTATTGTGGTGTATTGGTGTAACTCTTATACTATTGTTCATTTCTCATTGGATATAATTGAATGGTTTAAGTATAAGTTGAAAAAGGTTTTAAATTGTACTTGATACTGATTCACCCCCCTCTCAGTATCAACACTCTTCACCAGTGGTTCGATACCGAACACAACACCCAATATCTAGTTAACATCTACACCTGACAACATGGCATCATCTCGTAGTTGAAGGAGGGTCGATCTTTCCCTCCACTCTAACTGTTGTATCTCTTCTTCCTCCTCGGAGTCTGATTGTACCAGAGCATTTGGCTTCTTCGGCTCTAGGCCTAATCTTGGTCCTTCTCTTGATTCCTTGTCTTTTTTCTTTAATAGCTCCGCAAGTAAAATGTAATGCATCCCCGACTTACACAGGCTGCATTTGACTCCTAGCCGTGACATGACTTCCTTGTCAAAGGACTCCTCATCTAGATAGAATGGTATCATCCTTGTGTGTAAATGTTCCCTATTGACATGTCTTGGCTAGACAAATGTATGGTGTCGGTTCATACTGAAGGCGATATTTCTCATATTGCAGTTGAGTTTCTCCTACAGGATACACAACCTTTGTGTTGTGTCTATCAGACCATTATACCATTTAGCAAATGTTGCAGTGTTGAAGGATGTATTCTCTGATTGTGGGCTAGAGTGCGATGGCTCGAACACCTTTGCCATGCGACCCTTATCTAGTATTTTCGACTGTCTGCCCATAGGTGGATTCCATTTGGAAATTGAGAATTCCACAAGTAGGTATCCATAAGTGAAGGTTCCTCCCTTCTCCTATGCTTCCTCACAAGCTACTAGTAGTTCCTCCAGCAGGTACCTACACCAATTGAACATTCTTCCATTGGCGCAAAAGTTGGAAACTGATAATGCATCTAGAGTGAATTCGCCTTTATAGTATGATCTCATAGCCTTGTTTTCTATGATGTAATATCCACTATGGATTGTCTCGGGTAGTATTGATTCGATTATTGTTGTGCATCCTCCCCTCTTTGTGTTGAATTTCTCATACAGGCTGAGCTCGCCTTTCTTTTTCCCGTGCTTACCGGGACCTTGTAATCCTTTCGACACATTATCTCCTTGGGAGGATAGTCTAGTAAGTTGTTGGATGTCTTCAACATGGATTGGATACCACTTATCCAACCATAGACTTCTTTCATGCACCTTGCTTATCATAAATTTTGTGCACCACGCAATCTCACCCGTGGTACGAAATGCTGGTAGGTCTCTCAGGTTCATGATGGTCGAATTGAATAAGTTGATGAAGTCTTCTTTTGTCACAATTTGCATACATCTGATTCCATCCGAGGCCATATCCCAAAAGACATATGTTTTCATCTGTGGGAACAAGACTGAATCCGCGAGGTCAAGGTCGAGGATCTTAACATGCTCTACTTTCCCTTTGAGATTGCCCATGACCTTGACCCGAGGGTCGCAGGGCTCATCTGGTACCACTTATTTAGACATGGCACATCCGTTGGCTGTGGATCTCAACATTTAGAATTTTGTGGAAAGCTAAGGACTATGGATTTCACAATGGTAAAGGTTGGTTCACTCTATTGAATTCAAAAATGGCTATTCTTCTTTTGGAACTGATGCATTCGCGGGTGAGTTCTCAAGTCCTTATACTTGGCTTAACAGTCGATTTTAGAAATAAATGTTGTGCATCATGACTATATGGACACAACGGGATCTGAGTTGTCTGACGAGACATAGTTTAATAGGGTAAATCATATTGGGAGATTCCGCCATTTACTTATTTGCGTGAGTGGAATAGGGATGTGGCTGATTTCAGACCTTTCCGTTTGACGGTTGGGTATCCCAATGCAAACTTCGATGGCATGTTTGCATAATGCATATTTATGGCTTAACGGACTTCATATGTGGTATCGAATGGAAATAAAGGTTGTGGCAAAAATAGGTTCATGTGGCATATGGATTCAGATCGTATTTAGATTCATCCTTTCTCCGACCACAAAGGTTGTCCCCATCATATCAATGACTATCATTAGTGGATTCTCTTAAGCTTTGGATTCTGCACTACTGAGTCATTAGTTCTGTATCAAACAACAATTAGTCAAAAAATGAACTATGTGTCATGGTGCAACACTAGGCATATTGACTTTATTACTGAATTTACAAAAAATTCATAAAACTCAAATCTAACTATTGTACAAGCTCTTTTGGACTAGAGAGACAGTCCCTATTTCTCAGTTTTGAGACAGTGTAATGATCCCAAGCCATTATGCAAGGATCATCACTTGTTTTGGTGTCTTTTTAAAACTTTTTCTGAGTGAGGTATTTCATCAAACAGTTCGTTGATCTATTTGTTTAGATGTGTTTATATGTGGGTATGCAACAAATAACAGAATGAGATAACCATGGAACATACCTCAACCATATGCAATAAGATAGACAAGCCAAAACATCCCAAATCTTCTTTATTTATAAAATAGAGAAACCTGCTACAATGAAGATATCGAACTAGAATGCTCAAAAGATGGCCAAGAAGATAGACAATGGATAAGAGATGCTACAAAATTCTCCCGCTCATACAAAATATGCCTCCAAAGGATGAATAAGAAATGAAGATCAATACAAGTAGATCTGAATGCCAAACTCTCCAGCTGAAGAATGCCACGCTCCAATAGAAGGCTGAAACCCTCAATAACTCATCCCTGCTGCCAAAAGTGTCCAATCACCCTAAGAAATATGTTGATATATCGGGTGATGGTAAGAAAAACCCAGGTGCCTGAATTTCCAAGATCCCTCTCAATCTTTGTAGATCCGAAATCCCCCACTGAATGGTGCGCCCCACTGGATGACTGAAGCCCTAGATAATTCAGCCCTGCTGAAGGGGGCCTCCAAATGCTCTGAAAATCTCCAGAAATATAGATCAGGACACTGCAAGTCAATAGGTGAAGTATCAGGGTCATATCTGAAGTGTAACCCCTCCAAACAGACTAGATTTGGATCTCAAAAACTCCCTCCTTCTCTTCAATTCGCCCCATTGCTCAAGAAATAATCTGAGCCATAAAACAATATCAGAAAGCACTAGATCTGATGTCCAAGGCCCTGTAATGAAAACCCAAGTGATAGAATCCTCAATGGACCTGCCAATATCCTACAACAAATCTCTCTCCAAAGATGGTGCACCCCCCCTTGCTGGAAACCCCCAAACGTGCACCCTCCTCCTCTTCCTGTGCCTGTGGCTGTGTAGAACCTCCTGCACTAATGTAGATCTGACTAGAATGGTGTGGGAGAGTATTTCATATCCGAGACCAAGATTGGGACAAGATAGGTGGAATCTTTCACCACCGAATCGTCCTCTAGGGTTTGTTAAGTCAAATCCCTCAAAACCCCCAAGAGATGGGCTCACTAGCTAAAGCCAGATATCAAACTGATAAACATACATGAATGAATAAGAAGAGGCCCTTGCCTTTCCTTTATACTTTTTGGCTCACCTTGTCCCTCTAAAGTGACTTTCATTTTATTAATATTTAATTAATTAATTAAATCACTTTAATTAATTAATTAACCTTTTTACCTTTGAAAAGCTCATTTTCTCTCCTTGTGGCTTTCCTGGCCACTGAAATTCACTTCTAGCCATCCCATCCTGTAGTGTTTCTCCTACCGATTCCAATCAGCTATTACACTAAGAGGTTCCTCTAAGTAAAGTTCCCAAAATGACCTCTTCAGAGAATTCCATTGACTTATAGCTCAAAATAGTCAAAATCATGGAAATCATCGGAATGCAAGGAAACCAAAGCCAACCTGTGCGGAATGAATCATAATGATGGAATATGATCATCAATGCAATTTGGACCCCAAAATTCCTCTAAAATACCCATGTACTCGCTATAGCATCCATATGTCTAGTCTGGTCATCATAAATCGCTGCCCTGTGATGATGTCCCAAAGTGGGGACATTACAGTCCTCCTTGCTAGAAAATTTCTTGTCCTCAAGCAATAACCAAATAATCTCAAATAAAATACTAGGATCCCATGTCCACCTGTGGGTTGTATAGTAGAACCCATCAGAAGATGAACAATCACACATACTGCCCCCTGGGTCCCATGTCAAGTCATGAACTACTAGCCCCTGGGACGCATAATCCTGAAATACACCAACTTTGTGAGTCTCCTGTACCTCACACATGGCCTCATCCCGAAGTGAGTCCATCCTCCTAGTCTCTACCAATATCCACACAGCCTCCATCAACTGCACATACTGATGCCAGAATGAGGTACTACAAAACCTCCGTGAGACACCCTCAAGCGCTGTGCTCCCCTCAACACTGACGCTAAATAGAAATTTAGAATAAATTTCCCCTGCAATGGTCCACTCTCCCCTGTCGGCCAATGAACTGCTCAATCCTGCAATCCCTGGGTCCCATGCTAACCTATGTTGAAGATCCTCATGCTGACACTGCACTACTCTGACCATGACTGTCTGCCCTCTGCATACATCCTGAACCTTCCTCTCCTGGGTCCTCCTGCTAAAATACCTGTGACCATTGGACCTATTGCCCAGAAAATGTATCAGTGAAAATACCTCTATAGCAGAAGTACGTGTCCAAACATCTACATTCCCTATCATGATGATCAAGTGGAAGAAAATATCTCGCCCCATAAGACAAGTACCTGTAGACCCACTCCAAACCAAACCAAGGTGGAGTGTGTGACTCTCTGGTGAACCCTGGGTCACCATGTAGTCAGACATCCTGCTAGCCAAATGAACACCCGGATCCCATGGTAAAGTTGGAAGTTTATCACTTCCAGTCTCTGTTGGCTGCTCCTGTGCTAGACTGATCACTGTCTGAAGCCCTCTGTGCTCATCTGTCATCACCTGGTCTATGATGCTCACCGTCACATACCAAGTCTCAACTGTCTCCCTAACACGGTCCACCTCTGACCTGTTGTATGCCGTAAAAGTACTCCTGTCATGTAGTCTCGGCCTACTCACTCTCCATGCCCTCAACCATAGCATATCCCTCCTCATGCTGCTGTCTATGATAAAAGTACCAGGACAGGCTAATAGAAACATCTGCAGCTAACTGTAGGACTGGAAGGCATCACATGCTTTGGTCAATCCCAAGGATTTGACCATAAGCTCGTCCATCGGTATCCATGATAACTTCTCGTCTGTAGTCATCACTAACCCCCAATCATCAGGTACAATCGGAAGAAACTCCTCCAACTGCTAGTAAACCAACCTCCATCTCTCATCTCCCATGCAACTGCTGAAATGGTGAAGGTGATCTCCCATAACTAGGTGTTGTTGCAAAGGATTGACATCTGCATGCTCCCCTAGGTGTGTCTCCTCCCTGCAAGGCACTATACCCCTATGAATTCCACCATACATCTCGATGTGACTCTGTGAACTATCCCTCATCATCGTATGCTCCAGCATACTCATGTCGTCTCCTGCAGACTCATGCTGTATCATCGATCCTGGGCATGCTACTGGATCAATCTCTATATGGATATCAACCACTCCCAAGACACAAATGGAAGTGTCTCCCAACAACTAGTTCTCCTCTGCTAGATCATCAACATCCTCTGTCAACATGACTGGCTGATACATCTGAGTGTCCACTAAGATAGATGAAGTGGATCTCTGATGGATCTCCTCAAGAGACTCATCTGATCTAGACTCCGATTCTAGAAGGGCAGTCTGTGTGCCTCTCAAGAATCCTCTAGTGCTCTCCAACTCCTGAGTGAGTCGATCCATCTCCAACTCCTACTCCCTCAAAGCCTCATGATACATCTCACTAACCCTCAGTAGATAATCCATGTCTGTCAACAATTGCTGGTAGTCAGTCCTCATCACAGATACTCTCTCCTGGAGAGTGTGAAAATCATCCATGGAAAATCCTCCATCTGAGCTCCTCTGTGCCACTGATGCTCTCCGATAGTAATCTGCCATCACTGCATGCATGTCATCAATATGTATAGTGGTTTCCCTGATCATAGCCTCACTAACTCTCAAATGTGTTGCTAAGTGGTGTGACTCTTGATCATGGTCATACTGAGGTGCCATCTCAGACCCCTCACTGCTATTATCAGTTCTGCTAGTGCCAACTCCAGAATCCCCAAGAACACCCTCTGCATAAGATGACGTGCTGACCTGTCCACTATCTCCTGTGCTTCCGGGTACTCCTGGATGCCACTGCATCCCATCACTAGATGCCATCTCCCCCTGACTCACATTGTATCGTGTATGAGTAGCTGTATCCTCCTATGCACTCAACCTACTACTATCATATGCGCCTGGATCCCATATAGTTGTGTCAAGACACATGCTATGGTCATCCTGAATACTAAAGAGTGCATCCTCATCAATGCAATCTGATCCTGGAAGTAAGTGCTCCATCCACATGTTTTCCTTTGCAATCTTCTCAACCAATGGAGTCTCCAATAGCTGTGACTCCATCTCCTCTAGTCGACCTTTATGTGTGAGGTCAACTGCCTGTACATCCTGTACCTCCTCCTGGATCTGTGGGTCTACCTATCCATGGCGTGCATCCCTCACACTAGGCTCATCCATTATGCTTGACATGCCACTGATCTCCTCATGTGATGTGACTATCATGGGTGTTTGAATAGGTGACAAATGTGTCACGGCCCCCATAGGAAGCTCATCCTCTCTAGGTGCTAACATGTGTGACTCCTCACTAGTGTCACTACTCTACTGAGGCGTAAGGTCATCAAGGGTATGTGACGTGTCTGCTGAGACACTGGGGCTATTGTCCTGTCCCTCCAGCTGCCTATCCACTACACAAGGGTCATCATCCTCCTCAAGCGTGCAAGAATCACTAGCCTTTGTGCAAGAGTCATCATCACTATCCTCTAAAGTAGAGTCACCATCACTAGCCTCTGTGCTAGAGTCACTGTCATCATCTGACTGCTCTGAATCCTCATCATCATGATCATAGTGTACTTCAATGATATGCTTCTTACCCTTACCCCTACACCTATGATCTGGTTCCCAACGCACCTTGCAACTGTAGCAAAGTTGCGTGCTCTTAAGGGGTGTGGGGTTTCTCTATGCTTCCTCCCATCTAGCTGCTTCTTTTTTCTTTTCACCTGCTATGATCATCCCCTGTAAAATATCCCATTTTCTCCAATGGGGATTTCTAGAGGCTACATATTGTAGGAAGGTTATTGTAGCCTTAGTTTCCTTGCTAAAGCCATCATACATGATCTCCGCACATGATATCTCAAAGGCTATCTTATCCATTTCTTTCCCACTATCCATTTATCCCTATGCAAGACCCCTCAGGTTTGTAGGATTTAAGCTCTGATACCACTGTAATGATCCCAAGCCATTATGCAAGGATCATCACTTGTTTTGGTGTCTTTTTAAAACTTTTTCTGAGTGAGGTATTTCGTCAAATAGTTTGTTGATCTATTTGTTTAGATGTGTTTATATGTGGGTATGAAGCAAATAATAGAATGAGATAACCATGGAACATACCTCAACCATATGCAATAAGATAGACAAGCCAAAACACCTCAAATCTTGTTTATTTATAAAATAGAGAAACCTGCTACAATGAAGATGTCGATCTAGAATGCTCAACAGATGGCCAACAAGATAGACAATGGATAAGAGATGCTACAAAATTCTCCCGCTCATACAAAAGATGCCTCCAAAGGCTAAATAATAAATGAAGATCAATACAAGTAGATCTGAATGCCAAACTCTCCAGCTGAAGAATGCCACACTCCAATAGAAGGTTGAAACCCTCAATAACTCGGCCCTGCTGCCAAAAGTGTCCAATCACCCTAATAAATATGCCAATTGATAGATCATGTGATGGTAAGAGAAACCCAGGTGCTCGAATCTCCAAGATCCCTCTCAATCTTTGTAGATCTGAAATCCCCCAATGAATGGTGCGCCCCACTGGATGACTGAAGCCCTAGATAATTTGGCCCTACTGAAGGAGGCCTCCAAATGCTATGAAACTCTCCAGAAATATATATCGGGACACTGTAAGTCAATAGGTGAAGTCTCAGGGTCATATATGAAGTGTAACCCCTCCAAACAGACTAGATCTGGATCTCAAAAACGCACTCCTTCTCTTCAATGCACCCCACTGCTCAAGAAATAATCTGAGCCATAAAATTATCTCAGAAAGCACTAGATATGATGTCCAAGGTCCTGTAATGAAAACCCAAGTGATATAATCCTCAACGGCCCGACCAATCTCCTACAATGAATCTCTCTCCAAATATGGTGTGCCCCCCCTTGCTGGAAACCCCCAATGGTGCGCCCTCCTCCTCTTCCTGTGGCTATGGCTGTGTAGAACCTCTTGCACTGATGTAGATATGACGAGAATGGTGTGGGAGAGTATTTCATCTCTGATACCAAGCTTGGGACAATATAGGTTGAATCTTTCACCACCGAATCGTCCTCTAGGGTTTGTTAAGTCAAAACCCTCAAAACCCCCAAGAGATGGGCTCACTAGCTAAAGCCAGATATCAAACTGATAAACATACATGAATGAATGAGAAGAGGCCCTTGCCTTTCCTTTATACTTTTTGGCTCACCTTGTCCCTCTAAAGTGACTTTCATTTTATTAATATTTAATTAATTAATTAAATCACTTTAATTAATTAATTAACCTTTTTACCTTTGAAAAGCTCATTTTCTCTCCTTGTGGCTTCCCTGGCCATTGAAAGTCACTTCTAGCCATCCCATCCTGTAGTGTTGCTCCTCCTAATTCTAATGAGCTATTACACTGAGAGGTTCCTCTAAGTAAAGTGCCCAAAATGACCTCTTCAGAGAATTCCATTGACTTAAAGCTCAAAATAGTCAAAATCATGGAAATCGTCGGAATGCAATGAAACCAAATCCAACATGTGTAGAATGGATCATAATGATGGAATATGATCATCAATGCAATATGGACCCAACAATGCCTCTCAAATACCCCTGTACTCACTATAGAATCCATCTGGCTACTCTGGTCTCTTTGAGTTCTTGTAGTTATGTAAGTCTCTACGCAATGGATTCCTCTTCTGTCATGCATGTGACTTGTGCAATATACAAACTTGGAGTGATGAACTCTATAAGAACCACTGTCTCTCTCCCATAAACCAACAGAAATGGTGTGTACCTGTGGAGTTTCTTTGTGGTTTTTCTGTAAGCCCATAGTAGAACTAGAAATCGGTCATCCCAGTCCTCCCGGTTTGCACAAAAGACCTTTGTTAGTCCCCTTTCTAGGATTTTGTTGAACGCTTCGACTGTTCCGTTGGCCTGTGGGTCGTATGGACTACTCTTGTGATGTTGAATAAAAAATTATGATGTAAGTGTTGCTATAGTGTTGTTAATGAAATGAGCTCCCTGATCGTTGGTTAGGCTCCTGAAACATCCAAATTGAGTAATGATATTCTCAAAAATGAACTTGGCATCAGTATCTGTCGAATAGTCCTGTACAATTGTTGCTTCTGCCCAGCAGGTAAGGTAGTCACTCGTGGTAATGATGTATTGTTGACCCTTCACTAAGTTTTGAGGAACACTTGGTCATATTTGGCTATTTTTGGGACTTCGAGAGCCTGTCGAAGATGGAGCATGAGACGAAGCAGAGATCATGGGATCTCAACCCACTTTCGGGCCCCTTTTCAGGTTTTGGGACAATGTAATGGGAAAGAGATGTCATCACGTGGGTTCACCCATGCTTAGGCCCACTTTTGTATGTATAAATAGACATCTAAGAGAAGTAAGTAGGATACAGTAACCTATCTATGTGATGTAAGCTAAGTGGTAGTAGTTCTCTGTGCATGACTGTAGAAGGGCTACAGAGCTAAGTGAAAGTTATTACAGATATTATATAAGACTTTGTGCTATGATGCAAGGAAGAAGGATCTAGTGATCTGCACAGATCTCATGTCCTATGCACAGAAGGGTTTTTGATGATTGTGTGATGTAACCGATTGAAGACATTAATAAAGAATAAGAGTTGGTGGACGTAGCCCCAGGGTGGGGGTGAACCACATACATGTTATGTTGTTCTTCCTTGTGCGATGCATCGATGTGTTTCTATGCGATGCATGTTAGATAGATCTAATGTTTCTTTGTGCCTAATCATGTGAATGAATGCTAGATCTGGCCTATATGGATCTTCTTAGTGATTGAATCTGCTAGATCTAATATTTTCCTGTTATGTTAAGTGTTATTAGATGATGGATCTGGTTGCATACTGTGATGCTCTGTAATTAGGGTACATCTGCATTGTTATTAAGAACAGAATATTGATGAAGGTTAATTGCTAAATGCTTTGCTAAGTGTTAGAATCACATATCTGTGTCCCAGCTATGGTTGTAGACATCTGAGTCCTGTAACCACCCCTCACTCTACCTCGGGTGAGACTTCATCTGCTTCGCAGGTTTTTCCAAAAGGGCCGGTAGTTAGGGTTTTGTTGGTGCATTTTTGTAGCATTGAACCCTGGGTCTGCCCCTGTGCCAACAAATGGTTCTGTTGCCGGGACCTGAAACTCTGATTGCTAGGAACTGAGAAAGAAGAAGCTTGGTGCAAAGATTCGTCTTGAACTTGGAAGATTTGTGCGTAGACCTGAGCCCTAGTGCACAATAATCCACTTGATATGATAAGATTTGTGCTAAAGAAGGAAGGACAATTTTGAAGAAAATAAGTCAGATCTAAATGCTTTATGCTCTAAGAAATATTAAAGTGGAAGTTTCCAAAGAAAAGAGGCAAGATCTATAAGATCTATGCTCTGATAGAGGTAAGAATAGCTAAAAGTGTTTAGATATAGAAGCTTTATGCTCTGTAAAAGTAAGATAAGTGAACATTTTTGTTTCTAAAATATGGATCTAGGTATGCTTGATAGAGTCTTTCCTAGCTTGAAAACTAGAGCATCTCTAGATGAAACAAGGTTTAATACGAATAGATCTGGTAAGAATAATGATAAATATGGTATACCTATGCATAGAAAGAATGTTTAGACTAACCAATGGATGCAACATCCTAGAAAAAAAAAATTGCATGCTAGCTACCATGATTCTAGTGCGCAGTACAGAAGAGGTTGGGGATCATTCACAAGAAAGAGAGGATTAACCCTATGTTACAGTTGTAGAAAACCAGTCCATCTAGCTAAGGAATGCCTGGGTGGAAAACCTAGTTGTCTCTGTTGCAAATCTTTGGACCATGAAGTGTTGGATTGCCCTAGAATGATTGCTAAGATTGAAAGAATGAATCTGAATGAAGAAAACCCTAAGATGGCTCTAGAAATAGCTGAATCTCATAAAGAATCAGAGAAAGTATTGATACAGATGAAAGAAACCCTGAAAGAACATAAATATGTTTGATTACTAGAGATCTTCAAAGACAAGGAACAAGTTGAAGATTGATTAGGGGACTTCGACATCAACTATATTCCTGATGAAGAAACACAAGTGAACATCATGCCAAAAAGAACTTGGGAATCTATAGGGAAGCCTTCCATGATACCTTCACTAGGAGGAATAGGACCATTTAGAGGAAAATTGATAATGTTATGTGGAAAACTCGCTCAGATACCTATAACAGTCAATGGAACTTCGAGTGAATAAGATTTTGAGATTATTAAGTTTATTGAGGACATCACCCCATTTACTATGTTGCTTGGAAAACCTTGGATTAAGAGAGATCAATCTAGAAATGAAGAAGAAGAAAAAGGTTTAGAACAACAGAGACAAGAGTAAATAGATTTCATGACCAAAAGGATTTCATAGTTGATTGAAGAACAAGAGAACATATCGAAGACACTTATCGTTAGAGGCCCAAATGTTGAAGCTAAAAGAATGTCAGAAGGCTCATAGAAGCCTGAAGCACATTTTCCTGAAAAAGAAGAATTATTAATGTTGGGTCTTAGGAGAGAATCTCAGCCACGCGAAGTACCTATGTTCAAGGAAAATAAGAATCAAAATGGAATGAGAATCCTCGAGATGAAGCTCACTGGAAAAATAGCTAAGAAACTAAGTAAAAGGAGAGATAAGATCGACAGACTACATAATATTTCAGAGGGGATCTCACAAAATGGGAAACTCACAGAAATTGAACTTCGTCGAGATATCAGACTAGCGACATAGGCCACTTAGCCGAGGTCAAGCAATATAGCTGTTGGAATATGATATAACCATTCAACTGCCACTCTAAACGGGTCAACAATCATTGATGGTTCACCACTAGACCATCAGAACACACCATAAACAGATAGAACATGAGTTAATGATGCCTCCATATGTATGAAAGCCTCATGGAAAGTCTATAATTATAGATGTTAGAGTCGCAGCTCCAACACGCACAGCAGTAGGAAGACACATTACAAGCCCAGCTAAAGGCTTTGTCACCAGTTGAGAGAATGAAGATGTTTCCAGAGCAACGCATGACCCAGCAGCAAGTATGCACACTCCAGAGTAAAGTAATGGAAGTTTCTCAATGACTTCAACCAGTGCAAGAAAAGGCATGCCAACTATTCACTAAAATTGAAAGCCAAGGAGTAGAAATTGAACAGGTTGTGAGTACAACAGAACAATGCCTCGAAGGACCAGTCAATGATGCACTTATTCAGGAGTTCACTGAGCAAGAAGTAGTAGCACTGCAGTAGATCGAAGCATCTTGAGCCAGGCTCAAGGTGTTCAAAGAGGAATTACTCAGACCATAGTGACTTGGGACGAGTCACAGGTGAGTGTTGGGGGTATGTTGGCCCTTGACCAAGTTTTAAGGAACACTTGGTAATATTTGGCTATTTTTGGGACTTTGACAGCCTATCGAAGATGGATCACTAGATGAAGCAGAGATTATGGGATCTCAGACCACTTTCTGGCCCCTTTTTGGGTTTTGGGACAATGTAATGGGAAAGGGATGTCAGCCCGTGGGTTCACCCATACTTAGGCCCACTTTTGTATGTATAAATAGGTGTATAACAGAAGTAAGTAGGAGACAATAGCCTATCTATGTGATGTAAGCTAAGTCCTAGTAGTGCTTTGTGCATGACTGTAGAAGGGCTACAGAGCTAAGTGCAAATTATTATAGAGATTATAGAAGGCTTTATGCTATGATGCAAGGAAGAAGGATCTAGCGAGCTTCCCAGATATTCTGTCCTATGCGCAGAAGGGTTTTTGATGACTGTGTGTTGTAACCAATTGAATACATTAATAAAGAATAAGATTTGGTGGACGTAACCCCAGGGTGGGGGTGAACCACGTACATGTTGTGTTGTTCTTCTTTGTGCGATGCATCGATGTGTTTCTATGTGATGCATGTTAGATAGATATGATGTTCCTTTGTGCCTAATCATGTGAATGAATGCTATATATGACCTATATGGATGTGCTTAGTGATTGAATCTTCTAGATATAATATGTTCATGTTATGTTAAGTGTTATTAGATGATGGATCTGGTTGCATACTATGATACTCTGTAATTAGGGTACATCGACGCTATTACTAAGAACTGAATATTGATGAAGGTTAATTTCTAAGTGATTTTTTAAGTGTTAGAATCACAGATCTGTGTCCCAGCTAAGGTTTTAGACATCCGATTCCTACAACCACCCCTGCCTCTACCTCGGGTGATAATTCATTTGCTTTGCAGGTGTTGTCGAAAGGGTCGGTAGTTAGGTTTTTGTTGGTGCGTTGTTGTAGTGTTGAACCCTACCCCTGTGCCAACATGTACCTAGCCTTTGAATGTTTGGTTGTGGGTTTGATTGGTCCAACAAAGTCAACTACCCATTTATCAAATGCTTGTAGATCTCTAACTGGTTGTCATAGTAGTTCATCTCAGTGTGACAACTTGCCCACACGTTGACAAACATCACATGATCTAGCATATACTTTTGAATCCTTGAAGAATTTTTCCCACCAAAGTCCCGCATGTAGAACTTTCTGTGTTGTGGCCTTTCCTCCTACGTAACCTCCTGCAACTCCACTATGGCATTCCTAGAGTATATCCTACCTTTCATGATCCAGGACACACCGTTTGAGGATGTTGTCTAGCCCTAGCTTATACAACTGTTCAGCATAAGCTAGTAATCTGCTACTCTAACAACCATATGACATTTCTGGGTTGCAGAATGGGTTTCAAGAAAGGGTTGCAGAATGGGTTTCAAGAAAGGCCCATGTACTGAGAAATATTTCTGTGTCCTCCAGGTATTCCGGTATGGCCTCAATCCTGAACAAATCTACATCTGCGAGTTGATCATCTACCACTCCACCACTTTCCCCTAACTCTAACATGGACAGGTGATCAGGTCCTACGTTTCATCTTCTCGGCTTGATGATAACTTCAAAGGAAAATTCTTAAAATAATTGCAGCCATCTACAAATTCTCCCTTCCAACACAAGTTTGTTAACTAGATATTTCAATGCAAAATGATTAGTAAAGAATTTGAAATGAGACCCTAACAAATAATGTCTAAATTTCTGCAAATCATAAATCATGGCCAAACCCTCACTTTCCATCATTGTGCAGTCTCGTTCTTCTTGTGACAACTTGTGACTCACAAAATAGATAGGGTGATCCATAGCTCCATCTCCAGGTTGCTTTAAGATGGCTCCTAAGGTAATTCCTGAAGCATCTACATGGACGTGAAATTCATTCTCCCAGTTTGGGAATATTAGAATCGGTGTTGTGATGAGTTTCTCCTTAAGAGTCTCAAATGATTGATCACATTCAGGAGTCCATTGGAACATTTCATCCTTTTTCATTAGGTTTTCTAGAGGTGCAGTAATGTTGGCATATCTTCGGATGAACCTACAATAGAAACCTATGTTTCCCAGTGTGGAGCACAAATGCTTAGCATTCATGGGTGGTGGAATATTCACAATGAATGCAACTTTGGTTGGATCTACAAATACTCCTTCTCGATAGACTATATGGCCCAATAAATTCCCATGTGGTACATAGAAGATACACTTTATGAGATTCAATGAGATCTGGAACTCTCTGCATCTGTCAAACATTATCCTTAGTAGTGCTACATGTTCCTTGAGAAGGATATATATTGTCCAATCATCCATATAGACTTCTATAAATTTGTGAATGAACTCTCTAAAAGTTGTTATCACAATCCTGGAGAAAACTATAGGGGTGTTCTTTAAGCCAAATGGCATCATGTTGTATTCAAAAGATCCACATTTTTTTATTAAAGTGGTCTTTCTTTTCTCCTCTTCAACGATCCTGACTTGATGGTATCCTAAAAATACGTATGTGAATGAGTATGCTTCCTTTCCTGCAACCTGTTCTAGCACCTCGTCTGTAAAGGGTGTTGGGAAGGGTTCATGGACACAGGTAGAGTTGAGACTTTTGTAGTCTCCACAGACTCTAATATCCTCTGTGTCTTTCTTGCTTTGAATGACTATTGGGCTGACACACTCTACTTCTTCTACTGCAAACATCTTATTCCAACATCTTATCTATCTCCTACTTAACCTTCTCTTTTACTCTTGGGTTAAGACGATATGGTCTATGTTTGACAGACTTGGATCCTAGTTTTAACTCAATCTTCATTTCTCCAATGACTCCTTTGATTCCCTTTAACTCGGAAAACGTCTTTGGGAACAAATCCACATATTCTCGTAGTAAAATCTGTATTTCCTAACTAGTTTTCTCATCCCAGTAATCTCCCACCATAGCTATTGTGGTTTTCTCTGTGGTCCCTATGTTGATTTTGCGCAATTTTAATGGGTGATTGTAGGAACTATCAATCTTGCTAGGTATGGTGTTTTGGATTTTTCTTCTCCCCTCTGTCTCTTTGATGGCTAGGTTTCTCAGTTCTTCTAAGTCGTCTAATATTTCTGAATCTTTGCTAATCTGATAGCATTCTATAGGCTTCTTAGTTGAGGGCAAGTGGATATTTGTCTGAAGTTCTTGGATCTGTTTGGCACATACCACTAAATTTGATTTCTGATTACCATTATCTGTAAAAATAAATTCTTTAATCTTTTGCAGGGCTACTTCAATCTCAGGGTACTTACTTGTGAAAGAGAAGTCCTTGCAAAAATGAGCTGCCAGTTTTTTCCAGTCACTGGTTTGTCTTCTGTTTTCCTCATGTATAAACCGATTTTTGGGGATTGGACCTAGAGAGTGGGTAAATACATAAAGCCAGAAGTGAGAGGGTATCCCTGCATCTTCCTAGTGTGTCGCACATTGTTCAACGTGTATTCTAGGATCTGATTCTTCGTTGAACAATTGCACAACTTGGAGATCCATCTGCATCTCTGATTCCAGCTGCTCCTTATTCTGGAACCTGTACTTGATAGATTGCTTCACCTCATCCCAAGTTCTAAGTATGGATTTATTATTGGCCCACCATATAGCAGGGTGTTCTAAAAGGATACATCTAGTACCGAGATTATTTGGTCTCATCTTACATTATCCTCCATATTGTGAAAAAAAATGTCAAGATATGAGGTGCCATCGTATACTGGTTGTTCTCTAACTTTGGTCCTAACCCATCTGGTCACTCTGATAGTTGTGCATATTCCTTAGAATCTTTTGTGCGACCCTTGTTGCCAACTTTCAAAATCCAATTTTGAATCTTCATATGATGATTGTATACTTCTCCAACTTACTGACCCATCAACGGTGGGGTTTATGTAATTGTTTCTTGTCCCAACTGTTATAGTGTACAACTAGTCCAAGTCTTCACCCTCCATATTATTGTATGTTGGTTTTGTATACCTGGGTCCTAGATATGAGTCCAAAGGTTGAACTACCTTGATTCCCTCAGCCTCAAAGGTCATGGTGTCTTTATTTAATTCGATTACTGCATAATTATCATAGGCCCAGTCAATGCCAAGTAGTGGAGGGTAGGGCTCCTTATCTCCCATGATCTCAATGACTTCAAAGTCAACCATTGTTTTTACTCCTACTACACATATTCTCACGTTATCCAGTATTCCTATGGGGAAGATACAGTATTGGTTTTCCATTCTTAACTGAATTGGGGAATATATCAGCCTAGGTTTTCCTAAGGCTTCCTAGGTCTTCTTAGGAAGAGTGTTCACATCTGACCCTAGGTCTAATATGATGTCCTTAATTTCAAATTCATCTAACTGGGATATTAATTTGAATTCCTTGTTGGTTCGTACTTCTCTTCGCTGCACTCTTTGAGTACTTTTATTAGGAAGATTGGCCCTTATCCTTTCTTCTAGGGATTCTTCGTTCCCTAAAACTAGGTATAGCACATTGCATAACTTTTCTATTAGTTGATCAATCCCTATAATGTTAGAGAATAATTGAAACCAAAGGCCAACTATGTTTCTAGGTTGCTCGGGTTGTCTTGGTATGACTACAACATTTCAGGGTGCAGGGGGTGAAGTGGGGACTTACGCCATATTAGGGTAAACAATCAGCTGGGGGGGATTCTCTCACATTTCATGACTAGGAATATTTTGAAATACTTCTATGGCATCCTTAAGGAACAACTTTTTTTTTAGAGGGTCATACCTGTCTTCCTTAGGTGTTTCTTTCTTGATCTGAGGTAGAGTATCAGCATCAGCTCCTATCTTTTCTCCTCCTCAAGTAACAATATTAAAGTTGGGAATTTTTGTAATGATCCCAAGCCAAATTCTTTCCTGGAATCACTAAATACTACTAATTTATTGAGTTATTAAGTGCATACAAGATTCATCAACACATGGAGATCACAATATATTCAAGATGTAGAAGCACAAGAAAAGATCTGACCTTTTTATTATGAGCAATGTAAGATCAATACAATAGATGGACGATCTGGCATAAACTCAGATGGCCATACAAGCAATAGATATGAGCTGCTACAAAATTCTCCTGACAACACAAAATAAGCCTCCAAAGGCTGGATATACAATGAAGACTAAATCAAGGAGATCTGAGCTGTACTAATGCTCAACCTCCAAGATGGAAAGTGCCACATCTTGTTAGAATGCTGAAGCCCTGAATAATTCTACCCTGCTACCAAAAGTGTCCAATCATCCCGAGAAATATGCCAAATGATAGATCGGGCAACTGTAAGGAAAACCCAGATGTCCAAATTCCCAAATCCACTCTCAAACCCCATA
>ML791236.1:18743-33910 GCA_009831015.1 Picea engelmannii
TATACTTTTCCTTCTAATTCTCTGTTGAGTTAGGTTAACTCCCAGGGTTAATATTCTATTCTTCTGTTGAGTTATCTTTTAATCCTTTATCCTTTTCCTTTCTTAAGTCAACTTAAAAATATAACTTTTAACTTCTTGACTTTTTCCCCCTTAGTGTGAGACTATGACCTAGTGGGGGTGCCCAGGCCACTGAGTCTCCTCATCACCTCTCTAAGAGGTGGGGGACATTACAGTCTCCCCTGCTTGAAATTTCTTGTCCTCAAGCAATTCCAAACCTGCTTCTCTAACCACGTGCTCCTGCTCCCAAGTGGCTTCCTCAATGAGTAAATCCTTCCACCTAATCAGATACTCCTTGATGCTTCGGTTTCAGAGCCTCTTCTCTCTGACTTCTAACACCTCCTCTGGAATCAAAACAAGCTATCCCTCCTCATCCATGGGAGGCAATGCCTCAATAGGCCTGACGTTTTGACCGAGGGATTTTTTAAGGAATGAGACATGGAAGAAATTGTGAATTTTGCTACCCTGTGGAAGCTCCAGCTCATAAGCTACTGCCCCTATCCTCTTGCTGACTCTGTAAGGTCCAAAGAAACGTGGCTGCATTTTCTCCACTCTGCTTCTCTTAATGGAGGCCTGCCTGTATGGTTGCATCCTTAAATAGACTAAATCGCCAACCTCAAAGGTACGATCAACTATGTGCTTGTCTGCTTGGACCTTTTGCTGGTTTTGTGCCCTCTTTAAATGATCCTTCAATTCCCTGAGAATGTCTTGGCTCTACTGTATCCAATCCTGTACCATCGGAGCCCTCCTGTCACCAAATGAAATCTCCACAAATGATAAAGGATCATAGCTATATAAAGCTCTGAAGGGTGACATGCCAATGGACATATGTTGGGTGGTGTTGTGGCAATATTCTCCCAAATGTAACCATCTGGCCCATGCTTTTTGTTGTCCTGCTATGTAGTTTCTGAGGTAACCTTCCACCCATTTGTTGACTATCTCAGTCTGACCATCCATCTGAGGGTGATAGCTAGTATTAGGAGTCAATGTCGTACCCACTAATCTGAACAACTCCTGCCAAAACGTACTCATGAATCTGCTATCCCTGTCACTGATGATGGTTTTGGGTAGGCCGTCTAGTCTGAACACCTCTCTGAAAAATAATTCGGCCACCTGTGCTGCACTGAAGTCTATGGCTATGGGAAAAAAGTGTGCAAACTTCGTCAACCTGTCTACCACCATGAAAATGCAATCTTTCCCATGTGCTCTGGGAAACCCGGTGATGAAATCCATGGATATACTTTTCCACTTGTACTCTGGAATAGGTAGGAGCTGCAACAGTCCTGCAGGGTGTGTGTGCTCATCCTTGTTTTCTTGGCATGTAGTGAATTCTTTGACATGCTTCATCACATTTTCCTTGAGGCCTTTCCATGCAAACCTCTCTCTCACCTGCCTGTACGTCTTACTGATGCCCTGATGCCCTGCTACTGGTGAGTTATGACATGCATGCAGGATCTTAGCTTTGAGAGTTGATCCAGGAACTAAAAATATCCGACCTTTGTAATAGATGAGGTCATTTATGACCCTGAAGTTGTCATCCTGTATTTTCTCATCCAAAAGTTGACAAGTGAACTGATCCTTTGCATATTCCACTATCAAGTGTTCCTTCCAGTCGACTGACATACCGGACATGGCAAAAATGGATGGCCTTCTGGATAATGCATCGGCCACTGCGTTGTTCTTCCCTTTGACGAATTCAATGTCAAAGTTGTAGGCTTGTATTTTGCTTACCCATTTTTGTTGTCTTTCATTCAAATCCTTCTGCTCCAATAGATATTTAAGACTGTTATGGTCTAATTTTACCACAAACCTTGCACCTACCAAATATTGCCTGAATTTGGCTAGCGCATGCATGATAGCCAACATTTCTTTATCGTAAATGCTGTAAAGTAGTTCAGGACCCTTGAGTTTCCAGCTTTCATAGGCAAGGGGGTACCTGTTCTGCATCAACACGACCCCTATACCTTCCCCCGAGGCATCACACTCCAAAGTGAAGGGTATGCCAAAATTAGGAAGAGCTAGAACTGGGCAGGTGCTCATGACCTCTTTCATTTTCTCCATCGTGACTTGGGCCTCATCATTCCATTTGAAGGACCCCTTTTTGGTCAGGTCAGTCAAGGGTGTGCACAGTTGAGAAAACCCTTTGAAAATTTTCCTATAGTATGTGCATAGGCCCAGGAATCCCCTCAGTTCTGTGAGTGTTTTTGGAGTAGGCCATTCCCTAATGGTTTTTATTTTCTCCTGGTGTACCTGTACCCCTTTTGCCCCTATGATGTGTCCCAAGTAAAGCACTTCTGTCATTCCAAACTCACACTTGGATTCCTTAGCGTATAGTGACTGTTCTTCCATGATTGACAGGATTTGGTCCACGTGTTGAAGGTGTTCCTCCCAGGTCTTGCTCTAAATGATCAAGCCATCCAAGAATACCAACAAGTGTTTCCTCAGTTGTTTGTTGAACACATGGTTCATGCAATACTGAAATGTGGCTGGGGCATTGGTTAACCCAAAGGGCATCACCAAAAACTCGTAATGGACGTAGTGACACCTAAAGGATTTTTTTGAGATGTCCTCCTCCCTCATCTTGATTTGATGGTAGCCTGAGAAAAGATCATTTTTTGTGAAATATATAGCTCCATGCATCTCATCCAGCAACTCATCAATCCTGGGTATGGGATACCTATTTTTGATCGTCTTTTTATTAAAATCCCAGAAGTCAATGCACATTCTCATCATTCCATCCTTCTTCTTCACCAAGACTACTGACGAAGCAATTGGGATTGAACTTGGTCTGATGTGTCCCGTGTCTAGAAGATCCTTGATGGTCTTATCTATCTCATCTTTATACTTCTTGGGATGCCTATAGGGTGTGGTGATAACAGGATTAGCCCCAGCTTCTAGCTCAATGATGTGCTCAAACCCCCTGTCTGGTGGCAGACCTGGAGGAATCAGCCCAAACACTTTCTGGTGCTTGTCAAGGATTATTTTGATCTCTAGTGTGTAATGCACCTTTCCCTTCTCATCCACCCATGTTGAGACCTTACATTTTGTTGCATATACAATTTCTTCCCTTCTGAAGATGGCTTCCATCCTCTTGGATGTGACCACTCTGGCAGAGTTACCTGTCATGCCTCTGAGCACAACCTTTCGTCCTCCTTCCTCCACAAAGGACATTTCCATGGTATTGTAATTTGTGGTGATGGGTCCTAAAGTGTTGAGCCACTGCACCCATAGGATGATGTTGGTATCGGGAATATCCATCACATACACATCCTAGACTAACTCATGTCTTCCCAAGGTGAGTTTCATACCTGGTATGTATCTATTACAGGGCATTGTACTACCACCTGCTACCTCCACTTTGAATCCTTCAAACTCTACTGTAGGTATGTGCCTCCTCTTCAGTAATGCTACATCAATGAAATTGTGGGAAGCTCCTCCATCAATCAGAACTGACACTCTCTGTCCTTGTAAGACCCCTCTCATCCTGAAGGTGTTGAACTTGGGTACCCCACTGATAGATGCCAATGTATCCTTCTCTCCAGCCGCACAGTCTAGTTCTGGAACCTCCTCTTCTGTTGCCTCTAACGTTTCAGCCTCCATGTTTTGTATCTGACCATGCTCATCCTCTTCTTCATCATCTGAAGTGACCTCAATGTAATGTACCTATCCTCTTCCCATGCACTTATGTGAGGGATTCCATGGCTCCTTGCATGTGAAGCAGAGTTGCTTCCTTCTCAGTTCCCTCCTGGTGTTGTCATCTATTCTTCCACGGCCCTTGTCATAACCCTTAGGGTCACATCCTCCCTAGTTTATTGGAGGCCTTTGATCTCTTCCACCATTGTTAAGAGGAGTTCTGGGTATGAATTTTGGTTTAGCAGCTGGACCCAGATACCTCATCTTCCAAATGGCTTCCTGTAGGCTGGTAGGCTTGAAGGCCTTAACCCAACCCTTCAAGGGTTCCATCAATCCTTCTGTAAAGAGCATCATGAGCCTGGTTGAGGACATATCTTGAACCATCACTGCCAACCTCTAGAACTCATCAATGTATGCCTCAGTCGTACCTGTTTTCTTGAGTTGGGTGAGCTCCCAGAAATGTAACTCAGGATCTCCTAGATCAAATCTATCAATGAGCCTCTGAGTGAATTCTGTATAGGATACAATCTAGTTGTGGACGAGTGTGGTGAGCCCATGGTACCACCATTCATGGGCCTTTCCATCCAATTACATATTGGAAAACTTGATGGCCTCCATCTCTCTCATGGGGTTAAGTTGCAGGTAAGTATCCAACTTTTTCACCCATGTGTGTGTTGTCATCTTAGTCGTACCATCAAAGTATGGAATCTCTATCTTCCCTGCCCTTTTCTCAAACTCAAAGCTGCCCTTGTGGTTCATCCTAGGCTGGTTTCTGAACCTGAGTTGACAATACTGGTCTAGGGACATCTGTTTTTGAACTTTCACATCCAAGCTATAGTATTCCCTGGTACTCCTGGCTAATTGTTCCACAAAATCTTCAACCTGTTCATGCTTCCATTACTCATCTGTGAATGTGGGCATGTATGGTATGGGGTTAGCTCTGCTACCTGAGTGTTGGCCTAGTGGTTCATCCATGAACACTGGCACGTATGTCCTATGATTGGTCCTGCTACCCATCTTCCCATGGAATGTGCCACCTCCAAGACTTCCTTCGGATCCTGATGCTTTCTCCAGGTTATATCTGACTTCCTCATGGGTTCCACCAGACCCTCCAGCCTCCTTATTCCCATATGTATCAGGATCTTTTCCTCGATGGGTTACTTGCATCAGAAGGTCAGTTATCCTAGTTTGGTTCTCATTCATTTTCTGTAGATTCTCATCAACTTTCTTCAAGGTTTCAGAGATTTTGGCCTGTCCCCTTCTATTGGTTTCCTGATACTCATCCAACTACCAGACCAATGTGCTTTCTATGTGGTTCATGTTTTGCTGGAACTTCCCAAATTTGGATACTAAGAGAGCCAAGCCCTGAGGCTCATGGTCGTCTCCTAACCCTTCCATTTCTGCCTCTGTTTCACTGTTGTTTTTATTCCTCGGATGTCCCATAACAATTCCCCTATACTTCTGCATGCACCGATCTATCCACAGGTTTGGAGGATCGAAGCTCTAATACCACTGTAATGATCCCAATCCAAATTATTTCTTGGAATCACTAACTACTACTAATTTATTGAGTTATTAAGTGCATACAAGATTCATCAACACATGGAGATCACAATATATTCAAGATGTAGAAGCACAAGTAAAGATCTAACCTTTTTATTATGAGCAATGTAAGATCAATACAATAGATGGCCGATCTGGCATAAACCTCAGATGGCCATACAAGCAATAGATATGAGCTGCTACAAAATTCTCCCGACAACACAAAATAAGCCTCCAAAGGTTGGATATACAATGAAGACTAAATCAAGCAGATATGAGCCGTACTAATGCTCAACCTCCAAGCTGGAAAGTGCCACATCCTACTAGAATGATGAAGCCCTGAATAATTCTTCCCTGCTACCAAAAGTGTCCAATAATCCCGAGAAATATGCCAAATGATAGATCGAGCAACTGTAAGGAAAACCCAAATGTCCAAATTCCCAAATCCACTCTTTAACCCTGTAGATCTGAATTCTCCACTGAATGTTGTGCCCCACTGGACGACTGAAACCCTAGCTGGTTCAGTCCTGATGAAGGAGACCTATAAATGCTCTAAAACTCTCCAAGAATATAGATCGATCTATGAGAATCCCGTGGGAGAGGTTTCAGGCTCAGATCTCAAGAAGATCTCCCTAGATCTGAGTTTTACTTAATCACAGGACGTCCCCTATGGCTCCATGACATCCCAATCTACAGACAAATGTAGAATGATGATAACCCTCCAGAAAATCCCTCAAAATAATGGTCCTACCCCTGCAAACAAAACCCAACTGTCGGAGTGGCCCCAGGCCCTCAGGATAAGCTGGATAGAACCTCCCTTGATAAGCTGGCCCTGAGACTAGAATGGTGTGGAGGAGTCTTTCATCCCCGAGACCAAGCTGTTGAACATGGTGAGTGGATATTTCACCACTGAGTTTCTCACAAGGGTTTGTACAGCAAAACCCCCAAACTGAATGCTCAAGAGCAATAGCAAATGCTAATCCAAAACTAGAATTAATAATAGGTGCACCCCAGCCTCTTACTTATACTTTTCCTTCTAATTCTCTATTGAGTTAGGTTAACTCCCAGGGTTAATCTTCTATTCTTCTGTTGAGTTATATTTTACTCCTTTATCCTTTTCCTTTCTTAAGTCAACTCAAAAATATAACTTTTAACTTCTTGAATTTTCCCCCCTCAGTGTGAGATTATGACCTAGTGGGGGTGCCCAGGCCACTGAGTCTCCTCATCACCTCTCTAAGAGGTGGGGGACATTACAATTTTACCTTAGAAATCCTCTTGATTTATGAACTGATAAGGTTATTTTCTCTTTTTCATACTCTATCTTCCCACTTTGTGATTAACTCTGGGCATTCTTCAGTTGCGTGTTTGGTTCTGCAGTGAGAGCACCATGGCCACTTTGGATGAGTACAATATCTAGCCAAGTGACCTTTATCATCACAATTATATCATCTTTGTGGTCCTCTTCCACCAGTTCTTCCACCTATGAAGTCTCCTCTGTCTCCACCTCCTCGACCTCTTCCTGGTCCCTGAGGGTTTTCGTTCACCCTAAATGTTGTTTGGTCTAACCTGTCTGCAAGTGCAACCAATGCTCTACATTGATTGGTAGTATGTGTGGTAGATGCACATAAATCATAGTGTATTGTGGTTTTTACTATCAAATATTTCTACATTATGGGGAACTATCTAGGCCCATTCCCATAGGTTCGACAGATTTCACAATACTCGGTCGTTGGTGCTACTTGGCCTCATAGGAAAGCATGATACAGGGTGGGGTTATGGAATGGTTAGTTCGTTGACACTTGTGCAACTCCTCCTATGGGTTTCGGTGGGGGTACCATCATATTCTGAGGGGGTCCCACTCCCCTTATTCGCAGACATTTGTTCACCAGATGACCTTCTATATAACATCCAGTATACCAAATCTGTGGTCGTCCTAGTCTAGGTATCGTCAGCTCCTAAATATTTTCTGTGAGTGTCGATATCTGACCTTGTAGTTGCACTAGATTCACATCTACTGGGGGTTTGGTTACTCTCAGGTTCCTAGGGTATCCCGCCATGTCTTCAATATTCATCTATTGTTCCAAGGCATCTATTAATGTGGCTATCTGTTATTGCATTAGAGGAATCCAAGTCAGGGGCAACAACCCCTTAATGTACGAATCCCTTTGATGTTGTTCGTGGATTGTATGTGCCAACCTCCCTATGGAATATTTGAAATTATGGTTGTATTCCCAGGTTGATTCACCTTCCCATTGCTGGATCTCGCGTAACTCAGATAGAACCTGTTGTTCTGATTGGGGTAGTTTGAACTTTGCTATCAACATTTTTCATACATGGTCGAGTGTGAACACTTGAACTTGTGTCCCTGACACTCCTGGTTCAATGATATTCATGTATGACTTGAGAGCGTGACCTCTTGAGTTAATCTAGAACTTGACCAAATTATTCGCATCCAGAGTCCCTCTGGATCTCTAGATTGCTTTGCATAGGAGCCACTGTTGCTCAATGTCTTCATCTCCCTTACCCCAAAATTCTGGGTATCAAGCAATCAAACCTCCCGTATGGCTATCCATTGTTGATATTTTTGTTCCTATAAATATGAATACTAACAATCTTGCTTGCAATCTACCAGGGGATCCCAATATCCTCCTTGTGCTTGCACTTCCTGGTTGTGGCTGACTAATTAATTGTACTCGAACAGAGCTAGTATGAGAAGGTAGTATCAGACTTACTGCTTTTATAGAATACACTTGGGGTATGGGTGATTCGAGGATAGTGCCACTGACTTCAAGGTGGTTTTATTTTATCTGGGGGGTTTCATTTTATTCCACTGGGATGATCTCTTCAATTGAATTCTCGATCTCTCCTATTATTGGGGTTGAATATTCTCTTTCTTCTCCAAGATTCATGTCAGTTTGTTCTTCTCTTATGTTTTCACTTTCTCCTTATTATCCAACCTCCTAGGGACTTCTTTCTCTCTAATCTTCTCTCTCATTCAATCTTTGACTGGCCAGTCGTTCCTGTCTTCTCATATCCTACAGTTATTCCATCTGTCTTTCCTCTACTTCTCTCAATCCGCCTTCTTTCCTCAACTTCTTGGACTGTCTTGTTGCTTTCTTGATCTTTCCATGCCACCACTTCTCAACTATGGAGGCTCGCTTCAAGTCTCACTTGTCTCTTGAGTCCATTTCTTGTTGTTTCCCCCCCATTTGCCAAAGAATCCTCCCCCTCTCTCATGCCATGACTCTCACCCCACCTCTCCCTACCCCAAGCGAGGGTGTTTATGCTACCATATCAGTTGGGGACATAATCAACATCCCTTCCTCCACCAAGAAAACCTTAATCCAGAGGGGGATTTCTCTCAATAGGCTTCCTCTTGCATCTTTCTTGAAAATTGCCTCTTCCCACGAGAAAGACTGGTGGTTCTCAATTGCAAATTCGATTATCTATCCCTCTAGTGTGGTGTTAACCCAAAAATCCACATCTCATGTAAATGGACAATCCATCCTATGAAGTGTTACTAGATTTTCGGTATCCCACGCGTAGATCCTCTTAAATCACCCTTGGAACTCTGGAGCTTCTTGGAGGCTCTTTATCTAGTAGAAAAATTCTTCTGGGAATTTAACCCAGAAAACCTCATACTGGTTGCTCGATCTTTCTGAGTAAAAGATTTCTTCGTGAGTGTTTCCACCGATTTTCTCCTCAGTTCTTCTTCTTTCCATATGAAGGCATCATAGTTCCTTTCCCACCATTTCTCAATACTATATCTATGGATCTGTGGAAGCATTCTCCCTACAGGTTCCCTTTTAACATAGGTCCTGACAATGGAACCATTTTGTTGGCGCGAGTTTGATCAGACTAGGGTCCTTCTCAGGTTACCAAAAAAAGGTACCGTGTTGGCCCTTGACAAAGTTTTGAGGAATAATTGGTCATATTTGACCATTTTTGGGACTTCGACATCTTGTCAAAGATGGAGCGCCAAGAGAAGCAGAGATCACGAGATCTTGACCCACTTTTTGGGTCCTTTTTGGGTTTTGGGACAATGTAATGAGAAAGGGATGTTGGCCTGTGGGTTTACCCATGCTTAGGACCACTTTTGTAATGTATAAATAGATATCTAGGTGATGCAAGTAGGGGAGAATATTATCCAAGGGATTAGTGCTAGAATTGATCTATGTGATTGACTTGCAGAGATGAGTGCAAGTATTGTAAGTGCTGAGTGCACAAATTGTAGGGAGGCTATGTGCTAGATCGACTCAAGGAAGGAGGATTTGGTGAGGTGCACACAGATCTCCTATCCTATGCAGAGTAGGATTTTGATATCTCTGTGTTGTAACCTAATTGACTAAATCTAATAAAGAATAAGAGTTGGTGGACGTAACCCTAGGGTGGGGGTGAACCACGTAAATACTGTGTGTTGTGCTTTGCGTTTCTTCTTAGATGTTTTGTATTGCTAAGTGCTTAGATATGACTAGATAGAATTTCTTATGCTTAATGTTGGATATGTATATGAATGCCAAATGCGATGTGTATGAATATGCTAAGTACTTGGTCTACCAGATATGATCCATCTTGTTGTTGCTAAGTGATAAAATACTCTAGACCTAGTTGAATGGTGTGAGTCTCTGTTATAGTGGTGAAGTAGACCTAAGTGGAATATTGATGAATGATCTATGCTAAGTTCTTTCTAAGTGATAGGATAATAGATCTGTGTCCCATCTTAGGTTGCATACACTTGAGTCCTGCAACCACCCCTTCCTCTACCTCGGGTGAGACTTCATCTGCTTCGCAGGTGTTGTCGAAAGGGTTGATAGTTAGGATTTTGTTGGTGTAGCATTGAACCCTGGGTCTGCCCATGTGCCAACAAATGGTTCCATTGCCGGAAACTTTGATTGCTGGGAACTAAGGAAAAGGAATCTTTGTGAAAAGATTTGTCCTGAAACTATAAAATATCTGTGCGAGGACCTGTACCCTAGTGTGCAGTAATCGACTTGATCTGAAAAGATCTCTGCTAAAGAAGGAAGGATAGGTATGAATAAAATAAGTGAGATATGAATACTTTGTGCTCTAAGAAAGGTAAAAGTGGAAGTCTTTGAAGAAAAGAGGTAAGATTTGTAAGTTCAGTATTCTAATAAAGGTAAGAATAGTTAAAAGTTTTTAAATTTGAAATCTTTGTGCTCTGTAGAAGTAATATAAGTGAAACTTTTTTGTTACTAAAGCATGAATCTAGGTATGTTTGATAGATTATGCCCTAGCTTGAAAACTAGGGCATTAATAGATGAAAGAAAGCTTGATATGAATAGATCTAATAAGTACAGTGATAGATATGTTATACCTATGCATAGAAAGAATGTTTGGACTAACAAATGGATGCAGGATCCTAGAAATAATTTTTTGGCTAGCTACCATGATTCTCATGCGCTATACAAAGAAGGTTGGGGATCATTTAAAAAGAAGAGAGGATTAACCCTATGTTATAGTTGCAGACGATCGGGACATATAGCTAAGGAATTCCCTGGTGGAAAACTTAGTTGTCTCTATTGCAAATATTTGGACCATGAAGTATTAGATTTCCCTAGAATGATTGATAATCTTGAAAGAATGAATCTGCATGAAGAAAACCCTAAGGAAGTGTTATCAATGAAATTTCGTCCACAAATGGTTACAAGAATTCAACATCGCCAAACAGTTATGAGGTCACCCATGGACCAAAATTACCACAAAAGCATTTCCAAAGGGTCAAAAACTATACAACCAGTGACAAAATTAAAGTGTGCTATGACTACACAGGGTGCGCGTGCACATGCATGAAACATAAACGTAGGAAAAATGCACATGCGCCCGATGCGCGACTATGGTCGCTAAAATCCATGCACATGTGAGAACGACACATTTATGAGAGTGGTCGGCCTCCCACCCACTTCTAGTTCAGCTTCCAAGTTGATTTGACACTCAAATCTAGACTGGATCCGACTGGGTGGCTGGTCAAAGACCTAAAAATGCCCTAATTAGCCTCTTTCCACACTACAAACTAGTTGCACAATACCTCAAAGAGGTGCTATAAAAAGGCCATGGGTGCACTTCATTTTTCAAGGAATTTCAATAGCAAAGTTATGCTGCTACTATTCTCTTGAGGAATCCTCTATTCTCATCAAGAGTATCCTAGCACCATTGCATTGGGCAATCCATCTCATCCCTTGAGTGGATTAGCAAATAATTCTTTCACCATTTTCATTCAAAGTTGTAAGAAGAGCTTATTTGTGGGGGTCCAAGAGCCCTCCCTTGGAGGAAGAAGGGACTCATAGTCCTCTTTCTTCTTGGTGTTTTCTTTCGCTGATATCAACCTTACCATTAGTGACATGGGTCTTATTGTTTATTTTTTCCTTATGTCCCTATGTTCATTAGTTTAGTTGTTATTTTATTTCTTAGTTTAATTCTTAGTTGTTCTTTTATATTTCTTTCTCTAACCCTTTTCCTTACAACTATCCTTCTTAGAAAACCCAACTAAGCTTGCAAGCACCTCTGTTTTTCTCACAAAGGTGGCGAAAGAGGCACAAAAAATTGGCAACTCCACTGAGCATTTGTTTTCTTTGATTCCCCACGTGGACAAAACCCCCTTATCCACATATATGCTTCTTTTACTTTATGTATGATACACTTCTGATTACATTTTGATTGAGATATATATTGTGCTAAGTTCAAAAATTGCAACAAAGGCTCTTGCTTATTTATTACTCTCACCACCATTTGCACACATTCACTCAGCCAATCAGACATCATAGGGGACCTAAAGAATCCCCTTCATTCCAGACGCTTTCTAAATCTCCCTCCTATCTTAGGGGGAGTGCTTGGTCTTGCCAACTCATCGACACCACCTTCTCACACTCCAGTGAGTGCCACTGTCTTAGGATCAGCTTTGCTTGGTTCCACATTACTTGGGTCCACTTCCCAAGGTCCTCCGTCCACTCTCTCCCCTTTACACAGAAGTGGGGTGAAACTTCCTCTCAAGGGGGAAGTACCAACCCACCTAGTCCCCCTCAAGGGTCAGGTTCACAGAACACTCACACCATGGTTGGAACTAATCCTCCACCAACACTCCTGATGCCATATTTGGCCTCTCTTAACATACCAAATCTAAGAAAAATCACTAATGATCCTATATTGCATGACCCCACATGGCCTGCAATGCCCACCAAACTACCTTTAGACATCCCCAAGTTTGAAGGAAAGGCAAGGGATGACCCTGCCAACCATGTCATGACTTTACACCTATGGTGCTCTTCCAACAACATTATGGATGAATCCATCAGACTGCGATTATTTCAATGCACACTCATTGGCCCATCAGCCAAATGGTATGTAGATGAAACATCAAGGTCCCATGCGACTTTCGAGCCCTTGGCCAAAGCCTTTTTTACCTTCTTCCAATTACCAATCCGCCACGACAATTGTCTTGAACTACTCTCTAATTTCAAGCAAACCTCAGCCACACATATCGTTGATCACATTCACGAGTGGCGTAGATGACGTAGTTTGTGCAAAGAAGAAACCACCAAACAACAGTGTCTTGACTGGTTTCTCAGATCACTTGTCTCTCTCCTCGGTAAGGATGTAGCTTCCACCTTCCCTCAATCAAAAGAAGAAGCCATTAGCAAGGATCAACAATAAAACATCATCTATTCACAATCAGGGTACTTGTACACTGTACTTCCTGATCTCCCAAAACCTGTGCCATTTGGCCAAGACAAACCTGGGATGTCTCACTTAGCAAACAAACTAATTGGTAATACCACACACCACGGTCCACAACCCCAACAACCACAAATGTATGGCACACCTCAATATCCGCTGGCATATGGGGGCACCCCTTATTACCCCCCACCCCCTTATCAACAACCATACCCTGTTTCTATGCCTCCACCCATCAGTGGGCCATAGTCGACACCCCTAGTACACCCACCTATCCAAACAAGTTATGGTACCCCCTCTAACTTAGCTTATAGTACTAGTGAAAGTGCCACACCTTCCTATGTACCTTACAGATCATTACCCCCAGAGAATCCATACTTTCCATTTCCTGGTCCCCCACAACCCATGGCTTCCCCACATCCTCACGCTGGGGTGAATTTTGTGCAACCCTCTCCAGTTCAAAAATATCAAAATTCCGAACAACTGAATACGAAAAATCTGACCCACCCATCAAATAATGCCAAAAATAAAGGAAGAAATAGGAACAATAACAACCCAGGTCAAGGTGGGAATCAACCCCAACAGAACCAACCTACTGGGGGCAACCAGAACCAAGGGAATCAGAACCCCGAGGGGGGCAATAACAATAGGCATCCAGGGAGAAATAACAATACTATTAAAACCACCTTCCATTGTGCCCTTTGTGGTGAGTTCGGTCATTATACTCATCATTGCCCCCAAATCACTGATTTCAAAGGGCTGAAAGACTCAAGCAGTCTACCACATCCTCCAGCACCGCCTACCCCTCAACAGGCCCCACAAAAATTCGTGCAACAACCCCCCCCCAACTGTGCTGCAGAACCCCATTCCACACCAAGGTGTGATGAACACCCAACAAGAGATACAACCTACCCCACCATAGTTGGGATAGTACCTCAATCCAAAAAATCTAACAGATCATACAATCCTCCTCACCAATGAGGAAGAAATCCTTCTACAAACATGTAGTCATCAATACCGTGAACCCACAGAGTCTCCTCCCATTCCTCGAGAAACAATCCCCGCACCAACGGGACCCCCGTTGGTGATCCCTTTCCCTAACGCAGAACCAACTCTTTGCATCCCTCGCATCCCATTGCGCAGGAATGTCCACAACCCACATGCTAGGGTGGCTCATAATTACAGTTTGGTTGATGACTTAGCACAATCCCCGGCTTCCATGTCAGTCTTAGAAGTCCTTCAAACTTGTCCCACTCAGTGGAAATCATTACTTTACACATTGGGGGTAGTTGACCCCGCAGATACTCGACTCATCACATTTGATCTCGACAGTGGAGAACCTCACCTCCCCGCTCTAATCTCTTTTCAAATCCTAGTGAAATTCAGAACATTACAGTTCATCGGTGCATCATCGATGAAGGTGCATCCACATGCATTATGTCCAAATCTGTATGGTAGAAACTTGGTTCCCCCGAACTCATACCATATTCCATTACCTTAACAACTTATGACGGATGACCATCATCTCCTGAAGGACTCTTCCAAAATTTCCTCGTAGAACTCGGGGGAAAGACCATTCTCATTGACATTGAAGTTATCAATGCCCCACTTGATTATAATATCTTGTTCGGTCGTAGCTACATGTACACTATGAAGGCAATTGCCTCTTCCGTCTTTCGAATGATGATGTTCCCCCATCATGGGAAGATCATTACCATTGACCAAGTCTCACATTACGAGCCTAACCCTTCTGCCAAGATCGATAACATTCTCCCTCTCATCCACACGAGTCATGACGCATACCCACTCATCGAAATGGGTCCTAGGATTTTCAAAGACCTATCATTGTTAGGAACTTACCACAGGGCACCACTACTCCTTAATCCTTCCAATCAAATATGTGTCGTATCATCCAACGAAATTGACATAGAGGATACCCTTCCTCCTAGGGAGGCTTCTATCATATCTGACGTCCCACCAGTCATAGAGCTCCCTCCTCACGAGCCTCCTGTGAACTTGTTGACTCCACCAGTCCACGATTTCACCTCTCCCCAAGGCCATATCCCATTTTGGGAGATAGTTCCCCAAGCCATTACTCAAATCCCCTTATTCTACCCTCCAACAGGCCTACAAGATTTCCAAGTAGCCGCAACACTTACCCTCCCTAATATGGTGTTGGTAATTCTAGTTTGGTATTTACATCCACTAGAGATGGTCCCTCAGCCATCCCTCCCCCCCCCCCAAAT
>ML791236.1:33936-45368 GCA_009831015.1 Picea engelmannii
CACCTCCACTCACTACCATCCCTACCATAGCTGGGGGCAGATGAAAGAAAAAGGAGCCTATGGCTCTACTTCCCCCACACTTCCAACCTCCTTGCGCACTATGTGAGAAAGATGGACACCAAACCAACAACTGCCCATCTCTACCTGAGTTATGGAACCTGATTCCACTCAATCAAACACCATCAACGCTCGCCACTGTAGCAAGTACTTCCACCACCACCCCTCACTCAAGTAGTAAAGGGCTGCGAACCAAATTCGCTTGCACTATATGTTCATAATATGGCCATTATACACACCATTGCCCATCACTATCGCACTTCTGGCAGACATTAGCCGTAGTACACCAAATCTTCCAGAACTAACCCAATCCAGCTACATCATCCCTACCAAAAATCACTGACATCCATTTTGTCACAACTTCAGTTAATGAACGTATGAGATGCCCTTTCTCTCTATGTGAATCCTTAGATCATTTTACGTACCAGTGTCCTATGATCATTGAATACAGGCAACGCCAATTGAACCTGATTCAAACCCCTGCACCCCCTACAGAATCGATGGTTGACCTTACCTCATCACTAGAGATTCTTCATATCACTTCTCCCGAACCTGAGGCACTCCCGATGCCTCCATGGTTCTTGGATGACTTATCCGAGGATTCACCCCCAAATGCCCCCAACTCTCCCGTACATTTTCCTATGGAGATTTTACATCCAACTACCACTGGTACTCATCATTACTTCGATATTTGGTTTATGTCCAACAGACCATCGCAATCTCATTGCATCATTCCCCCTGCTTCTTATTCACCCAAAGACAACCACACGACGATAGTCACCAATATCACTCTTTTATACCCCTTGTATTCCCACCAATTCCACTGTGACAAGGACATACTCGAAGAGTTAAACACCCCCAACTACCCATGGGATGCGCTACACCATCGAGCGCTCTTCCTTCCACAGGAACCCTCCACACCTCCTAACCAACACCCCATATAAGTGGTCGAAACCAAGGATTTTATCCCATTAAGGCATATTGATTGGTTCAACAACCCCATTCCTGCCCATGATGTGTTTGAAGAAGGCACATGGCCAACATTTCCCCGACCATCAAAATCGATATTTCCATCAAAAATGGAATCATCGAGGAAATCACCATTGGCACCGCTTGCACTCCTCAAGAAATCACCGCCTATAAAGCCCTCTTCCAAGAATATCGAGATATTTTTTCCGGGTCATACACAGAAATGCCTGGCCTTCATCCCTCTATCGTCGAACATCACATCAACGCCTGGCCTGACATCACCCCAGTTCGTCAAAAATAGTGACCAGTACACCCATCCAAAGCAACGACCATCAAAGCTGAGACTAAAAATTACGCGCGGTCGGGTTCATCTACCCCATTGTCTATACATCATGGGTTTCCAACCCTATACCTGTTAACAAAAAATAGGGCATTATTTGCGTCTGCACGGACTTTCACGATCTCAATCACACTTGTCCCAAAGAAAACTTTCCAATGCCTTTCATCGATCAAATTATCGACGACTACGCCGGCCACGAGGCTCTATCCTTCATGACCAGTTTCTCTAGTTATAATCAAATCCAAATCCACCCATTCGATCAATACAAAACTGCATTCACTACCCCTTGGAGTACTTTTGCATATCATGTCATGCCTTTTGACTTAAAGAATGTTGGTGCAACGTTCCAACAATCTCTGACATACATTTTTCATGATATGGCTCATATCATTCTTTCATACTTGGACGACCTCATAGCCCAATCCAAGAAATGCACCCAACATCTTGATGATTTACGGATCATCTTCCAATGGTGTTGTTAATACAACATCTTCTTGAACCCCCTCAAGTGCGTGTTCTGCGTCACTGTGGGGAACCTCCTCGGATTCATCATTTCCCAAAGTGGTATTACCGTGGACACCCTCAAAGTCCAAGCCATCACAAAAATTCCACCTCCCCAGAATTTATGTCAACTCCAGAGACTACAAGGAAATGATAACTTTCTACGGCGATTTGTCCCAGACTATGCCACTCGAGCACATGGTTTCCTTCACTTACTCCACCACGACATCCCATTCCACTAGTATGAACATGCCGAAAAATTATTTGATGATCTTAAAATGGCGCTCTCCAATGCCCCTTTAATTAGTGCACCCAACTACAATCGCAGGAGTTCTCATCCAAATCGGTGATGACGATCATGATCATGTCATTTACTACGTTAGTAAAAACCTCTCAGGGCCACCCTTGAAGTATAAACACAAAGAGAAACTAGCCCTTGTAGTTGTTCTCGCAGTCCAGAAACTGCGTCATTACATTCTGCTTCGCATGAGTAAGGTCATAGCAGATTCCAACCCTATGCAATACTTGCTCAGTCGTCAGCAAATTAATGGAAAATTTTCCCAATGGATCATTATCCTTTAGGAGTACGATCTTGAATTTTCAACACCCAAGAGAAAGAAAACCCTCGTCCTTGCTGAACTTGTCACGAAATTTCCCTCTGATACTACCAGTACCCCCGCCAATACCGACTTCCCCGATGAACATCTCTTCCACATCACTTCAGATGACCCTTGGTACGATGACCTCCTCGTCTACCTCCGAACCCAAAAATTTGGTAACCACCTCTCACGAGATGATGATCATCATATTCACCACCAGGTCCCCCACTATCTCCTCATTAGAGATATCTTATATTAGCAAGGGGTCGACACCATACTTCATCTATGCTTGACTATTGACGAGGCCGATAGAGTCTTAAATGACTGCCATAGCGGCACATGTGGGGGGCATCTTTCGGGAATGTCCACTTCTCAGAAAATCATTCGAGCAGGTTATTTTTGGCATACATTATTTCACGATTTCATTCACACCGTGAAGCGATGCGATAAATGTCAGCTTTACGCCAACAAAGCATGAGCACCACCTACTCTTCTTCACCCAGTCATTACTGCCAGCCCCTTTTGTAAATGGGGCATCGACTTCATGACTTGTAATCCCCCATCCAACAATGGACACAAATACATTATTGTCACCATCAATTACTTCACAAAATGGGTGGAAGCTATGCTCACCTTCAACAACACCGCTGACACTATAGCACATTTTTTCATTAATCACGTCATATCCTGCTTCGGTGTACCACTCCAACTAGTTTTCGATCACGGGAAACACTTTGAGAATGATATTTTTGTCGAACTCTTATCTTGGCGAGGATTCTGCCACGAGTTTACCTCACCATATTATCCTCAGTCTAATGGATAGGTCGAAGCAGTTAACAAGGTCCTTAAGACCATGTTGCAGTGCACGGTTAAAAAACATAAGACCAATTGGCATCATATGTTATTTTCCATGCTATGGGCTTACCGAACGACCGTCAAAACAGCCACTGGTTTCACACCATTTCATCTAGTCCATGGGGTTGAGGCCACTCTTCCCATCGAGTGCGAAATTCCCACCTTACGCACCACAATTGAACTATTACCTGACACTGCTCCAATGGAGCAGCACTTGCTGAACTTAGAATCCCTGGATGAAGATCGTTGATCTTCATTATAGAACAATGAGGCAGCTAAAAAATGGTCAAAGGCCACCTTTGATCGCCATGTCAACCTTCTCTCATTTCACAAAGGCGACCTCGTCCTTGCTTACGATATCACTCACGATACCTTCGGTCATGGAAAATTCTATTTGCTATGGCATGGCCCCTACATCATCCAACATTGCCTCACCAAAGGTGCATACATCCTGGCCTCTCCTAAAGGCCTTTCACTCAAAGAACCCGTCAACGGGTTATACTTAAAGAAATTTTATGCCTAAGCATAGCCATTCTACTTTAGGTTATTTATTTTATAGTGTTTTTAATCTTTTTTCCATCCCTCACGTCTAAAACTATCATTTGTGCTATTGACAGATTCTTCCTCCACCGGCCTACCACATCGGTTACGCCGACAGCGCGAGCTGTTGGATACAAAATCTCACTTCGGTAGCTTGGGCAGTTTATACCCCCTCACATGAAATGCTCCACTCTAGTGACATATGTTTGGGTTAAACAACCAACAACCAAGCCAAATACACTGTCATCATTGGCCTCCTCATCGATGCCCAACATCATCGTATTCGTCACCTTACCATCTTTCTCGACTCTCAAATAGTCGTCCTCCAGCTCAACAATGTGTACCGCGTCAACGATCCTTGCCTCTTTCACAAATACCTACAAGTTAGACTTTTATCTCGACATTTTGATTTCATCACATTTACACATATTCCCAAACAATTAAATCAAATTACAGATAACTTAGCTAACATTGTGTTAGATTGGCATATATCACATCAAGATACCTCTACACATAAATAAACATATCAAAAACCTGTCACAGCATATATAGATTAGACATCATCAACACATTAAAAAGCACATGTAAACATCACTTAGACCCCAAAATGTATACTCATATATATATAAATTGGTCCACAGTGCCATCAAAATGTTTACATACAAATATACAAACATCCACAGGTCAGTGAAGCACCTCGGTACAAAACTGGTGCCACTACACCAAAATGGGCTCACCAGCCTATATAAAAAAATACAAAAATAAATGGAGCACCACTCAAGGTGCCTCTAGAGCACCACCTCCTGCCCCTCCCTTAGGAGGTGGTCCCCCACCCACTACTGGTCCCTCCGGATCGGTAGGTAACCATCTGGTCATAGAAACACCTGCTACTGTTGCTTGTCACCCATGGCCCGCCACATTGGTGGAACTCCCACACACTGCTCCAGGATGCCCTCATCCTGGATGCGTGACCACATGACCTCAGGCACGCCCTATAGCACCACCTCCAGGTGCAGTGAATATCCTCAAAATATACTTCGACATCCGCCAGAGGAGCATGCGATGGCCCGGCACCTAGGTCATCAAAACAGTGTCTCCTCGCTGCTCTCTCATCATCAGCTGGTCTCACCTCAGCATCCTCACGCTGATGTTTGTTCTCCCTGCACCATAAAGCAATGCAGGTCCAGACTCCACATCCAGATAAGAAACTGCAAGAGATACTCTTGTGCCCATATCAATGGGCACTCAAAGAACTTCAGCAGCCCACAGGCTGCCAAAGTGGCATGAACCCCCGACTCCTTAATAGACATGGAATCCCTCAGCTAGGACTAATCCCTCTCTCGCTAGCCAACTGGCATCGTGCCAAATGATCATTTTCAACCACATAAAACAGTCCTAGGTCAACCATATTGACCATAAAAAACATTAAAAAGATAAGTTTTACACCTGTCAACCTTGCCCCCAAGGCATGGTTGTTTAAACCACAAGCACGCACATATGCGTGCCTGTTCACCCCATAGGCGCACACTCAGGCATGCCTGTCCATCCCACAAGCGCACATGTGTTTTTGCCTACTCACCCTATAGGGGAACCTCCATGCACCCCTATCACGAACACAGGCATGCATCAAAGCACGCCTGTCCACTACACAGTCGTGCACCCATGCGCGGATGTGTAGCAAGCAGGCACGCACATCATACGTGCCTTTGTCCCCCCTACGGACACCCCCATGCACGGTTATCCGGATAATAGGCATGCACTCGTGCACGCATATTTTTGGATCACCCGCGCACTGGGGGGCCCACACCCATAAAACCCTATGTACAGCCCTACGTACAAACCCTGCTCCAAAATTGAAACTCTACTTCTATGTAGGACGATAAGACTACTAACCTGAAGCTCGTTGGTACTGAATCGGTTGCCTCATTCTCCCAGAATATCCAAATCTTCTCTGAATACCTCCCGTCCAGTCACTCTGGCAGCAAGTACAAATGAGGTGGCAATGTGGGCCCTACCACTATATATAGGCCTTTCCGCCAAACTTCCAAACACCATTCTGGGAGCTCCGGGTGTCCATTTTTTGATCCGTCTTCAGCCACAGGATCAACATCCCATCACCTACATCAAGATAGTCCTTGGGATAGTTTTTATCCTTAGCCCTCAGGGTGCCATTTTTTCGTACCCCATCTAGTTATGCATGCTCATGTTCAAAATTATCAAATAAATGTTTGTATGATTGATTCTTTTCAGATATTGTTCATGTCGGGTATTTGGTTTTCATGTGTGCAGGTACTTAGTCATCCTACATCAATGCAACCCCTTCAGGTATATCATCAGCACTGGCATGTAATCATTCCCTCTTAATCTCAATTGCATCTCCAATTACACCCTTTGACATTTGCCTCTAGGATCCCCATATCTGGCTCTACAGTACCGACACCTCCATTGCATCTTAGGTACTGTCACCCAGTAGCACTCTCACCCACATGAGTTGTCCCATTCATAGCACCCTTTTGCACTTTGACACTCATGCTGTTTTTTAAACCCTTTAGGGATGGGAGTCTTGATAGTCTTAAATAATGTCGCAAATCAACCACATACTCCTTCTCCTCATTTTTGCTAGCTTTCCCAATGGACTCCCAGATTATCTCTTCAAGTTTCTATTTTGACTGCACCTCTGTAGTATCATGAACCCTCCATTTCATCCACAATCAGTTTGCCCCTCTGCAAATTTCCCTCCATTCCATCTACCTCATACAGAAACCCACCCATGGGGCCCCCATATTCCACCAATTCTCCACACTAATGGAGCCCTCACTCGCCCAACCATATTACATTGGGGCACCCATTTCTATATTTGTACACTCCTCCCAAATTATTCTTTATTTATTGTAAAAAAGCCTTTATTCCCAACATTTCCATACTTTTTGTCATCACCTTTGGCAACCTTCTTCCCTTTTTGGAAAATGCAACCCATGTCATCCTTGGTTGGGGAAATCCTTATCATATAACCTTGTTGACATCATCCATATACTCTGAGTATCCCACAGGTCACTTACCTCTGCCCTCTGAGTTTGTTCACTTTATCCCGCCTCTGGCACAACTTATCCCACGTCTTGTTGTCCCCCTGACACTCAATCTAGTTGAACAATTGTGGCCACTTATACCTCACACATACCCCCAACCAAGGGAATTCTTGACTCTCCATACATCTTGATTTCATCCATGTACCTCCTCAGTCCCTAACCTCACCTACTAGATTTCACGAAGCTCTTTGCTTCTCGGAATCACGTCACCCTTTTTGTCGACATCAACATAGTTTCCAGAAGGGTGACAGTATCTTGACTCTCATTACCTTTCCAATGAGAGGTCTCGGATGGCACAGCGAGACCCACAATTTATCCTTGCTATCGTTGACCCTCATAACATTCGACTTCAACACTTTATCATGTTACGGTGGGTCTTACTTTGCAACTATTACAGTTATCTCTTATATTTTCCGAAGACCTCTAAACTTGGCTGGGCTATCAATGCCTACAGAATCCATGAATTTCTTACAGATGTCACTACCTACTATTTAGAGTATGTTCCTTCGCAGAATTGTCTTCTTCCCTTATCACGACCGCCCCCGAGGGCACTGCAGTTGTCTACATCAACACATCATTCCTTTTTGAGTTACATGACATGAGCATGGGGCATGCCCGCCTTGTTTGAACACCGCTTATCTTTACACACCTTATGGAAGGTTGGGTTCTACAGGTTCCCTTCTCTCTCCAACGGGTAACTCTTGACAATCCCACTATCTCTCTCTCTTACAATGACACTCTTAGTAGAAGAAACAATGATGAATTTCAGCTATACGTATGCTCCTAACCTCATCCATCAGGGGGCATCTGTTATCACTGAAATTTCGTCTGCAAATGGTTACAAGAATTTAGCATCGCCAAACAGTTATGAGGTCACCCATGGACCAAAATTACCACAAAAGCATTTCCAAAGGGTCAAAAACTATACAACCAGTGACAAAATTAAAGTGTGCTATGACTACACAGGGTGCGCGTGCACATGCATGAAACATAAACGTAGGAAAAATGCACATGCGCCCGATGCGCGACTATGGTCGCTAAAATCCATGCACATGTGAGAACGACACATTTATGAGAGTGGTCGGCCTCCCACCCACTTCTAGTTCAGCTTCCAAGTTGATTTGACACTCAAATCTAGACTGGATCCGACTGGGTGGCTGGTCAAAGACCTAAAAATGCCCTAATTAGCCTCTTTCCACACTACAAACTAGTTGCACAATACCTCAAAGAGGTGCTATAAAAAGGCCATGGGTGCACTTCATTTTTCAAGGAATTTCAATAGCAAAGTTATGCTGCTACTATTCTCTTGAGGAATCCTCTATTCTCATCAAGAGTATCCTAGCACCATTGCATTGGGCAATCCATCTCATCCCTTGAGTGGATTAGCAAATAATTCTTTCACCATTTTCATTCAAAGTTGTAAGAAGAGCTTATTTGTGGGGGTCCAAGAGCCCTCCCTTGGAGGAAGAAGGGACTCATATGCCTCTTTCTTCTTGGTGTTTTCTTTCACTGATATCAACCTTACCATTGGTGGCATGGGTCTTATTGTTTCTTTTGTCCTTATGTCCCTATGTTCATTAGTTTAGTTGTTATTTTATTTCTTAGTTTATTTCTTAGTTGTTCTTTTATATTTCTTTCTCTAACCCTTTTCCTTACAGTTTTCCTACTTAGCAAACCCAACTAAGCTTGCAAGAACCTCTCTTTTGCTCACTAAGGTGATGAAAGAGGTGCAACGGGAAGATCTAGAAGTAGCAGAACCATAGAAAGAATCAGAAAAAATATTAATACATATGAAAGAAACTCTGAATGGGCATAAAGATGTCAGTTTATCAGAAATCTTCAAAAACAAAGAGCAAATCGAAGTAAGAATAAGAGACTTCGACATAGAATTCGTTCTAGATGAGGAAACACAGGTGAATATTATGACAGAAAGAACTTGGGAAACCCTAGGAAGGCCTACGATGATTCCTTCATTGGGAGGAATAAGTTTGTTTAAAGGAAAATTGGTAACCCTATGTGGAAGGATTACCCAGATATCACTGAGCATCAATGGAACTTCGGTAGAGGAAGAATTTGAAGTTATCAAGTTTATTGAGAAAAACACCCTATTTATGGCTTTGTTAGACAAGAACTGGATTGAGAAAGGCCAGATCCGAAGAAAAGAAGAAAAGGAAACACTAGAAAAAAAGAAGCAATACCTAATGGATTTTATGACTAGGAAGATCGCCTACTTGATGAAAGAACAGGATAACAACTTAGAGCTATTTGACACCAGGAACTCATATGTCAAAGTTGTAAGAACACTAGAAGAACCACAGGGGACTGAGATTCATGTTCCAGATGATGAATAAGTATTACCCTTGAAACTGAAGAAAGAATATCGACAATGTGAAGTGACTATATCTAATGAGGATAAGAATCAGAATGGAAAAAGGATCACTAAGACGAAGCTCACCAGGAAGAAGGCTAGAAATATAATTAAGAATAAAGCCCAGATCGAAAGACTACAAAAGGTTCCAGAGGGAGCCTCGCAAAAGGAAAAATTGCAGAATTGGAGCTTCGTCGGGATATCAGAATAGCGACATAGGGCACTTCACCGTCACGAAGCAATATAGATGTTGGAAGCCGATATATCCATTCTAATGTCTCTCTGAATGGATAAAAAATCATTGATGTCTCATCACTAGACCATTAGACTGTGCCATAATGAGCAGAACAAGAGTTAATGAAGCCCCATATCCATTACAAACGAGTCATTACAAAATTTCTTACTTATTCCATCGCGCCATGCATGGAAGACACTTTTGTTGATTGAGAATTTGAGCCCACAGACTACATGAATTGTGACCAATGATTACTGTACTCTTACTCTTTACAGTAGATACCTTACTTTGAGAACCCGAGATATTGATCTTGAGTGTATATGTCTGAAAAATTTAGCGTAGCTGAAGAATCTGTAAGAGAGGTACTCGCTAGCCTCAGAACTGAAAGATTCATGTCAGAGAGAGGACTGTCTACAAGTTTGCATGCATCATCGACAAGAGGAGTGCAACCCTCCCCATTGACTACTCGAGCATGAACATCTTGAGCTAATGCAAAAAGAAGAACCAAACATAAATACAATATGGCCAATATGAATTTGGTTCCATCCATCCTACCTGCTTACACACCACCTATGAGTAGTGCGATCAATAGAGACAGTGTTCCTAGGGACTTTGAGTACACTCTCGTCACTGCGTACCTACCGAGAGGGGTATGCATAGTCCGCATAGACCAAGAAAATATAGCGGCCCTGAAGTTCAGTGACTAAAACCTGGGTGACCGAAAGGCTTATGGCATGTTCACTCCTTATAAATATCTGACGAAGAAGAAGGGAAATAACTTGAATATCGTCCCTCAGCAGTGGACTATGAACCTCGCGTAGTCCACCCTGTTGAATGTTATGAAGATACCACACTTTGGTAGACACCAGCAGGTGAATTCTTGTGTGAAGTTGCTGCTAGCGAGCTACCATGGAGGATACCTATGCTTAAACCACTGAATAACAGTTGATCCAACACTGATCAATCGAATCACTGGGCTTAGCATGCAGGGCCCTGATCCCCATGATTACTATCCTAGAAAGACTGTGGATCGCACTCTTGCGCAGAAGATAAAAGAATCCTATGGTGATGTTGAGAAAGGCGTGAGAGGCTACAAGGTAGCTTATATTGAAAGTGGCACAATGTGCCTCACATTTCAACTGATCGCAGGGAAGTTGGTATGCAAGAATCGACCCACGCAAGTATCTGACTTTGTAGTAGACCTCGCAGGTGTTTTAGGATAAATTCGTGAGTGCGGACACAGACCAATCTCCCCAGATCCACCTGGATCTGGAACAAACCGTAACAGAATACTACTCTTTCCCTAGATCTAGCTATTGAACGAACTAAGAGAAATGGATAAAGGACATACCTTTTGAACGCTCTCCTTTAATCTCTGTTGTTCCTCGCTCTGCTACGATGCTCTTGTGTCATCCAATCACAACAACACAAACCAATCACAGCAAAATTATTAATCTATTCAATACCTAGTCTATACATGTGATCAAGGAATCATGTAATAAGATGACATTATCATTATGGGAAAGGGACATATTCATGTATTATATTAACTGAAAGAGAAATATACAACCTGAGCCTTGATGTCATAGATCTCCTTTCGATGGCTCCTAGCTCTGACACACACACTTGCTCATGCATGAAGAAGTTGAACCACATATGATGATTTTGTTGTCTCTTGCTACTGTAGCATCAATCCTCCATACAGTCTTGCACCAATTCTCCCATCAATCTCTTGCTATCTTGCTTATGCTTCTTATGCTTGTTCTTGTTAACCTTTTCCATAAGTAATCTCCTCAATATATAGGAGAAGATTGATTAGTTACTTGGATAGGGAATAATCCCAAGATATCTGGAAAGCCAGTATTTTTCCAACCATTCGAAC
>ML791236.1:51638-73626 GCA_009831015.1 Picea engelmannii
CCAGTATTTTGCCAACCATTTGAACTCCAACTCACCCTTCTAGAAGATTCCTTCTAGAAGGATCGAGAACTTATTCATTTTCTCACGTAAGAAACATGTCCGCACCCTAACCATTGACACAGTGCGGAAAGTCCGCAGCCAAGTTGAATGCAGAATGCGGAAATGAAGATTTCCGCAGGTGAGTATATATGCAGACTGCGTATTACTTTCAAAATATGATTTTTGAGAAAATGACAAGTGTAACCTTCTTCAGAAAAAAGTTCTTAATGAAGAGTTTGATCTTCCATTATCATGACATAATCATAATATCATCTCGATAACCAAAAATGTGGATAACAGCAGGGAAGTGCACAGAGGGACTACAAATGAACTGGGTGAAGTACCTGGTGAATCAACTAGAGATTGACTGCAGAGAATCCCAGGATTAGGGGCATGAATTCCATTTTAGATGGCCCTTGATACTTATATATTTCATTGCATGGGAGCTACCGGAAGGTGCAACCTTCCCAGACATCAACCCCTTTGAACCACTGGATACGAATTTCAGTACACTATGGTACTCGAAGGATATGAAAAAGAAATGGAAATCCAATGATGTCTTCCATACCTACTACACCCAGTTGAAGCTTGCCATCCAATCCGAGCCTTGCGTGACCCCGATTACTTTACACAAGTTTTGACCTCTGATGAAGTTCAGTGCAGACTGCCATTTCATATGCATTACAACACATGCTGATGAGAACAAGGAACAACTTCTGTCTTATTATAAGCTAACAGAAGACGACCTGGAGGAGATCACTAGGGAATGGTTGGAGGACCTCCTTATTTCAGCATACCCCACATAAATGTCTAACATTGACAACCCAAAAGTTATGTAGGATACACCTAGGCCCAGTAAGACAAAGAAAACTAAAAAGACAAAGAAGGATGAGGAAATCCAGGATGTAGACAACAAATCTGTAAGAACTACATCCATTACACCAGAGAAAGGAGGTAATGGAAAATACTTAGAAGAAGTCAAATAGAGGCTAGAATATGAAGTAGAAATACTAAATAAGAGGAAGGGTTCACCTCCAGAACCTTCCTCCCGAAAGAAATCGAAAGCACCTGTAACTAAGCTGTAGACCACGCTCACTCCAGATGACTTCAGTTTACTCATCGCAACTATGAATGAAGTCATAGAAGATATAATAGAAAAGAAGGAAGCTAAGAAAGAGATGATTTACAACAAAATAGAGATCACGCTCCAAGGAGTACAACATAACCTCCAGTCTAGTCACACAGTCTCAACTGCACCCCTGCCGGAAGGAACAATAAAAGAGGAAGATGAACCAGTTCAACTTTGCAAGATTGTTGACATGGTCGAAATACGCCTTTGAAAAGCACAAGAAGAAACAACGTAGGCCACCTAGGCCTTAAAGCAAGCACAAGAGGAAGTCATCGAGCAACGTTGAGCTGCATAGCAAGAGAAGGATGCTATCCAAGTGAAATTTGAAGAAGACAAGGCGAAGATCCAAAAGAGAAAGAGTAGATACTCACACAGCAGATAGGGATTGAAGAAGCAGTCAATAGAGCATTCCTCTTTTTGACCGACTTAGAGCAAAAGGTAGAAGAACCCACAGAATGCCAAGTGATGAAGCTTGTCGAAGTTATTTAGCAACTTCAACAAAGAGTCATGGAATTAGAACTTTAGACCATACCACAAACCTCACAAGAAGTGCGCAACCAACAAGAAATGACTGCCCGGAGAACAGTAGAAGGGATTAAATCACTCACTAAGGAATGCAAACAATTAAGTAGAAGAAGTGCGCAGATATATGAAAGCCTAACCGAGAATCCAGAATTTCATAAATTGGAGTCGCAGCTCTAGGAGATGAAGCATGAATCCAAAAAGCTATAGGTGCAGCTAAAGGCCATATCACCTGTATAGAGAATGAAGCGGTCTCATGAGAAACTCACCACCCAGCAGCAGATTCACATGATTCAAAGTAAAGTAATGGAGGTCACTCAATGAATCCAACCTATGCAGGATAAGGCATGCATGTTATTTTTAGAGATCGAGACCCAAGGAATAGAGATAGAATAGGTCGTCATCTTAGTAAAGAAGCACCTTGATAGACCAGTAAATGACACACTTATCCAGAAGTTCACCGAGCAAGAGGCAACAACAATGCAGTAGGTTGAAGCAACTCGAGCCAAGCTCGAAGCGTTCGAAGCAGAATTGATCAGACCTGAGTGACTCAAGATGAGTCACAGGTGAGTGTTGGGGGCATGTTATCCCTTGACAAAGTTTTGAGGAATACTTGGTCATATTTGACCATTTTTGGGACTTCGACAACTTGTCGAAGACAAAGAACCAAGCGAAGCAAAGATCACGAGATCTCGGCCCACGTTTTGGGTCCTTTTTGGGTTTTGGGACAATGTAATGGGAAAGGGATGTCAGCCCATGGGTTTACCCACACTTAGGCCCAATTTTGTAATGTATACATAGATATCTAGGTGATGCAAGTAGGGGAGAAGATTAGCCAAGGTCTTAATGCTAGAATTGATCTATGTGATTGACTTACAGAGCTGAGTGAAAGTATTGTAAGTGTTGAGTGCACAGATTGTAAGGAGGATCTGTGTTAGATCTATTCAAGGAATAAGGTTCTGGCAAGGTGCACACAGATGTCTTGTCCTATGCAGAGTAGGATTTTGATAGCTCTATGTTGTAACCTGATTGACTAAAGCTAATAAAGAAGAAGAGTTGGTGGACATAGCCCTAGGGTGGGGGTGAACCATGTAAATACTGTGTATTGTGATTTGTGTTTATTCTTAGATGTTTTGTATTTCTAAGTGCTTAGATGTGATTAGATAGACTTGATTATTCTTATTGTTGGAGATGTATATGAATGCCAAATCTGATGTGTATGAATATGCTAAGTGCTTGGTCTACCATATCTGATCTGTCTTGTTATTGCTAAGTGCTAAAATACTCTAGACCTAGTTGAATGTTGTGATGCTCTGTTATAGTGATGAAGTATACCTAAGTGGAATATTGATGAATGATCTATGCTAAGTGCTTTCTAAGTGATACAATCACATATCTGTGTCCCATATTAGGTTGCAGACACTTGAGTCCTGCAACCACCTCTTCCTCTACCTCGGGTGAGACTTCATCTGCTTCGCAGGTGTTGCCAAAAGGGATGGTATTTAGGGTTTTGTTGGTGCGTTGTGTTGGCATGTTTACAGGCAGAGTGTGCTTGTCATTGATGGAAATATCAGAGTGTGCAGCGATGGAAAAATAGGAACAATGTAAGCTCAGGATGATTAGTGCAAAGTCGCACACAGTGCCTAGGTGTGCACTAGCGACGAGGTTAACTCATTGCCAAAGCTCAAGAGAGATAGCGTACTCAGGATCTTAGATGGATCAAAGGTCAAGGCCTTTGACACTTATAAATTATTCCAAGTAAGGAGGATGTGTAAGCTCGAGAGGAGAAGCGACAATGATCATTGGATCCCATTCAAAATTCCCAATGACCGACAGATTTGAATTCAGATAGGTCGAGAACATAGATGGAGGATACATCTCGGGATTTATATCTGAGCGCGGGTTCTGAACGTTGTTGGATCTAGGAGAACCTGCATGTTATTTAAAGTGAAAGGTGAAGTGGGCTTACAAAATCCTGAAAGAAGGAGGACCATCCATCTTCGGGCAGGACATGTGGTCATAGATCATCATTTCGCTAACTAAAAGGTCAAAGGAAGGAAATTCTCTAACCTCCCAACTAGCGATATGTGAAATCGTGATAAGATCTGGGCCGTCAGATCTGGAGTAATTATGAAGGACCAAAAACCGTTAGATATGGTGAAGCTGCAAGGCGGATAAGACCAAGAGTCATCCAACTCTCCAAAACTGTGAAGGAATCCTGGCCATCCATTGAGGACAGTCATGGATCATTGGTTCCATAGGACACATGGCGAAAGATCATCGTTTCACTGACTGGAAAGTCAAAAGAGAGAAGTGCTCATTTGATTGGTGAGTGGTCATATATCAAGGTCACATCGTCGAAGGCTTAAGGGAAGGAGCTAATTGCTAAGCTCCATCTCAACATTTGCAACTTGGAGTATCGAGACCCTTCATCATAGGAATCACGATATGCGAGATCATGAAACGATCTGGACCGTTAGATCACCAAGGATTGTGGACCATTGATCAGGGATGAATAAGGCTCGTGAAGTGGAGAAATCGCAATAAGATCTAGATCGTTGATCCAAGAGGGACACGTGGTGATAGATCAGAGCATGACAGAAACACCGATATGCGAAATTGCGAAACAGCTTTTGGCACAACCTGTGGTCACCACCGGTGGTCACGTGAGGGGAAGAAGCTAGCAGTGCTAAGCTCCATATTGGAGTCTCGACGATCGTGACTTGGAGTATCGATATCCTTCATCCCAGGAATCACGATATGTGAGATCGCGATGAGATCTGGACCGTCAGATCATTGGAGATCTTGACCATTGATCAGTATCGATGAAGTTCATAAATTCATGAAATACGAAGCACCTTTTGGCACAGCTTGTGGTCACCACCAGTGGTCACATGAGGGGAAGAAACTAGTAGTTCTAAGCTCCATCTCAGAGTATTAGTGATCATGACTTGGAGTGTCGAGACCCTTCATCAAAAGAATGTCGAGATGCGAAATCACGAAATTCAAATTTTGTTTAGCGCTCGGTCATAGTTAGTGGGCATATGAGATAAATGCAAAATCCTGTAAATTTAATCCAACAGTGTCGGTTAATTGGAATCTTGATCGAAGCGTTACTATCTCACCTCACAAGTAATGGATTAGTTACGATTCAGTTAGAAGAACCGAATCATGGTTCTTGGTCAGTTGGTGATTCAGTTGCTATGGATTTTTGCCCAAGAAGATTTGAGGTGTAACCACAGAGAAAGTGGTTAAAAGAAACATGCAGTGACTGTGCATGGTTGGTTGTTCTGAAGGAAAAATGAGTTGAACTGTAAGAAAGGGAAAATTACAGTATGCGCAGTGTGAGATAAAACTCAGAGATGAGTAACATATGAGGCTTAGATAGAAGCGAGATGCAATTTTTTCTTTTTGAGGCTTGAGCCAGCGAAGCAGAGAAAAAGTGGAGTGGCAGTGAACAACTCGATGAGCAGAACCGTGGCACGATGAAGAGCATGCAGAGGAACTGTGCATGGAGGATGAAGAAGGTGCACAGATAGTATAAATACGCAGAACAGAGAAGAGATGGATGCTGTTGTGGAGAATAATTACACATGGGAAATAGCATGTTGTGGGCAGGAGATGAAATACACAGAAGAGGTGTAATTCATAGAATCAAAATAAGACGCAGAGCATAAAGCGCAGTAGAAGCAAAGAACAAAGATGCATAGCTGAGACAGTAAAATAAGGCTGAGGTGCACTTGTAGAGAAAAGAAGAAGATTAGAAAGCGCAAGAAGATGTAGGCAGAGAGACACTGATACACGAGAGCAGAGCAGCATAGCAGAACAGTGATAAGCCTAGTAAGCCAATGAAAACTATTGAATCACTGTAATAAGTTTCAGTAGAAAATATTTATAATCAGGGTGGTAGGGAGGTGCTAGGGAGGACTGTTGTCCTTAGAGGTTCAAGTGGGTGCTTGAACACAGGGATTTGTAGCTTCCATCTAGTTGCATCTAGAGAAACTAGGGTGGCAGGGTGGTGAAAGGGAGAACTGTTGTTCTCTGTTATACAGGTTGGTGCCTGTGTGACTGGAAGTTGGTGCTTCCATCCAGTTGGTGCTGGAACACTTAGGGAGTTGGTGCTTCCTTCTAGTGGGTGCTAGAGAAACCAGATATTTGGTGCTCTCAAACAAGATGGTTCTTGTATAAGTGGAAGTAGGTGCTTCCATCCAGTTGGTGCTGGAACACTCAGGGAGTTGGTGCTTCCTTCTAGTCGGTGCTAGAGAAAACAGAGATTTGGTGCTCTTAGCAAGTTGCATCTTGCAAAACAGAGGTTGTAGCCTCACAATGAGTTGGAGCTCATATGTATGATAATGTACAGAATGTAAAGATTACTTATCATACAAAGAAGAAGAGGTTTTTACCCTTTATGGGTTTCCTTAGGAAATATCTGTCTCTGTATATTTCATATGTGTGACTGATGTCAAATGTTCTATTTCTTACCTCTTTGCATTATTGTGATTTTCATTGAGTGCTCTATAAATATTTTAAGATAAGCATATTTGTTTAAGCATGATAACAACTGACTCACCGCCCCCCTCTCAGTGGTCCAACAATTGGTATCAGAGCCGGTTCCTTTTATCTAAAGGTACATCTGTAAGATTAAACATGACAAGTCATGAAGGGACTTCAGTCACTAAGCCTCCTTTGTTTGATGGAACAAATTTTTCCTTCTGGAAGGTTAGAATGAGAACATACCTAATGGCCTTAGGTGCTGATGTTTGGGATGTAGTAGAGACTGGATACATAAAGCCTGTTGTACTAGCTTCCAAGGATGATAAGTTAGAATTTATCTTTAATGCTAATGGAATGAATGCTATCTTGAATGGACTTGCAGAAGCTAAGTTTGTAAAGGTGATGCATCTTCAAACTGCCAAAGAAATGTGGGACAAACTCATTAGCAACTATGAAGGAAATGAGAAAGTAAAAGATGCCAAACTTCAAACACTTAGGTTGAAGTTTGAACAACTAAAGATGAATGAAGATGAAACAGTTAGCAAGTATTTTTTAAGAGTTGAAGAACTTGTGAATTCCATGAAGGGTCTTGGTGAGAAGATTGAAGAATCAATTTTAGTTCAAAATATTTTAAGATCTTTGCTTGATAAGTTTAATCCAAAAGTCTCTACAATAGAAGAACTAAATGATCTTAAAACTCTGTCCATTGATCAACTCCTAGGAACTCTATCTGCATATGAAATGAGAATCAAAAAAGATAAATCCATTACTAGAGAAGAATCTTTTAAAGCATACAAGAATATTGATTCAAATTTAGATGATATTGAGGCAAAATTTGTGAGAAGGTTAAAGAAAGGATCAGGAAAATATCAAGGCAAGCTTCCTTCAAAATGTTTTAACTGTGGTAAGATAGGTCACTTTGAAAACAAGTGTCCACACAAGAAGAAGGACCAGAACTCTGAAGGTGAAGAGAAGCACAAATCCAAAAGATTTGATAGAAATAAAAGTTTATGTGTAGACAATGAAGATGATGATCCTTCAGATGATGAAGACAATGAATCTTCTATTGGAAAGAAACTAAATGACTTCATGCTTATGGCCAAAGAGGATTATGATAATAAAAACACAGGAAGTGAGGCTAATGAAGAAGAACTTGTGTTTGATATGGAAGGAGAATTGATCAACGCACTGGAAGAGATTGACAGACTCAGAATTAAGAACAGAAAGAAAAAACAATTGTTGATACAGTTCAAGAAATATAGTAAACAACCTGATGAAGACTTTGCCCTGCTAAAAGTGGAATTAGAAGAGGCAAATAAAATCGAGGAAATTATGAAACAACAGTTATCAGAAAAGAAGGAAAGATGTAAATATATGGAAGAAGAAGTAGTGAAAACTAGGAAAGAGTTGGAGAAGTTTCAAGCCTTGTATCATTAGAATCTGTCAAGTATCAAAGCCTCGGAAGGATTAGCCACCATTTTGAATCAGCAAAGGAATCCAAATCTGAAAATAGGTTTGGGTTATGAAGAGGGATCAAGTAGTGGTCATCCAAGCAACAAAGACTTCATCAAGTTTGTCAAATCTACAACCAAAGACGAAAACAAACCTACAGAAACAAAGGAAGATAATCAATCGCCCAAGAGGAGTAAAGAAAAAGGTGCCATAACTGAATCTATAGAACAAGGAAATAATACACTCCCTTCTCAAGGAAATCATCAGTATGGAAGAAATCGATTTTCTCAAAGAAGACAACCATTTTCCAGGTATAAAGAATTTTTCTATGGATATTGTTTCTACTGTTCTAACTTTGGTCACAAAGCTGTAAATTGTTCCTTAAGACTTAGACATGAACAATTAAGATTTCCAAGGAATAAATATCTGCCACAACAAAGAATGATACAACCAAGTAACAAACCATCACAGATTGCAAATTGTCAAATTAAGTCTAGAGGCATGCAACTGAGGAGGTCAAGAAATAATAAGCAGTCAATGAGTAGACAATGTTGCAACAATAACTTTGACCTATTGAATAATGAGATTGAATGTTATAACTGTCACAACTTTGGCCACAACGCTGCAAACTTCCATCTAAAGAATTACAAAGCAGATCCAAGGATAAAGTTCTTAGATAGAAAGGCCAGCACATGGAAAAGGAAAGATAGTGAAAAATGTGGTCTAGCACTTTCAACTCAAAAGCAAAAGGCCTCCGGGAATATAGATAGTGGATGTTGCAAACACATGACTAGAGACAAGGATAAGATTATGTCCATAAGTAAAAGAAAAACATGAAATGTGATCCTTGAAAATGATGAACCATGTAAAATCAAGGATAGAGGGATGGTGAGTTTGAGTAATGACAAAGGAGATGCTCAGTATGTTATGCTTGTGGATGGTTTGAAACATAATTTGCTCATTACAAGTCAAAAGTGTGACAGAGACAGTGAAGAGGTGTTCACGTCCAAAGAGTGTAAGGTAAATGTAAACTTAGGACAAGTGGTGAATAAATTCATAAGGACAATTAATGATGTTGATATTGAATCATCCCCTGCAAGTAAAGAAGAAGACACAGATACAATAAAAGAATGTTCAGTTAGCATCAATCCCATGGAAGAATTAGAAGAAGAATCATGTCATAAGATGGAAGCTAAAGTTTTGAAGGTTGAGAATTCAAACACCCAAAGCAAGTTCTTAAACAGCTCCATGACCCTGGATAAGCTCTTGGATATTCAGAGATCACCAAATGAAAAATTTGGTATTGGATACAACAAGGAAGAAATCAATACTCCTAAGAAACCTGATATAGGTCCTTCATCTGTGAAAAAGAAAAGCAGGTATGAGAGTGGTCATAGTGGTTTTTTCTTATGATTGAATATGGTCATAAAAGCCTTGGATTGTATGCATCATGGAAGAAAAATGAAATTGCAGTAATAGATATTGATGAGAATCAATGGGGAGATCCAAGGGTTATTTAAAAAGTACAAGATACAATTGCGTAGTGTTCAAGTAGGACAACGACATTCGCAACAACAACATTCTGATGTACAAAATTATATACATGACATTCTGTAGAGATAACAAGAGGAAAGACCTTCTCAGGGAAAGCTAATATTTTTAGAAACAAAGGAGGATAACAATCAGAAGAAGAGAGAGAACAATGACAAGGGGAGTCATCCAGTTATGACAAGAAAAGGTTGATGAAGGAGTCCCAGTAAGAGAGGTGAGAAATATTGAGTCTGCTACAGAGGACACAGTTGAAGATGAAGATGAATAGGTCCAAGAATCAAAAGGAGAAGACTTTGGTTTAGATACAAACATTCTGCAGGCCTCAAATAAGAGAGTTCATCCTGTCAGGGGGAGTTTGTGCTGGTTTAATATCTGATACCTCCTAAAAATACTACAACAACTCAGGGGGATTATGTTTTCTTTGCCATTGATGTCAAAGGGGAGAAAAGCAGTGGTCTGGACTGAATTCTATAGTTGGAGGCCCAAACAAATTAGCGCATTCCTTCAAGATTTCCATTAATTCCAAAGGGCTAGATTGTTGGCATGTTTACAGGCAGAGTGTGCTTGTCATTGATGGCAAGATTAGAGTGTGCAGTGATGGAAAAACAGGAACAACGTAAGCTCAGGAGGATTATCACAAAGTCACATGCAGTGTGTAGGTGTGCACCATGGACGAGGTTAACTCATTGCCAAAGCTCAAGAGAGATAGCGTACTTAGGATCTTAGACAAATCAAAGGTCAGGGCCTTTAACACTTAGAAATTATTCCAAGTTAGGAGGATGTGTAAGCTTGGGAGGAGAAGCGACAGTGATCGTTGGATCCCATTGAGAATTCCTGATGACCTTCAGATCTGAATTCAGATAGGTTGAGCACGCAGATGGAGGACATATCTCGGGCGTTAGATTCGAGCACGGGGTCTGACCGTCATTAGATCCAGGAGAACCTACACATTCTTTAAAGTGCAAGGTGAAGCGGGCTTACAAAATCCCTAAAGAAGGAGGACCATCCATCTTTGGGCAGGACACGTAGTCACAGATCATCATTTCTCCAAGTAAAAGGTCAAAGAAAGGAAGTTCTCTAACCTCCCAACTCGCGATATGTGAAATCGCGATAAGATCTGGGCCATCATATCTGGAGTAACCACGAAAGACCAAAAACCATTAGATATGGTAAAGCTTCAAGGTGGATAAGACCAAGAGTCATTCAAATCTCCAAAACTATGAAGAAATACTGGTTGTCCATCAAGGACAGTCATGGATCATTGGTTCCATAGGACACATGGTGAAAGATCATCGTTTCACTGACTAGAATGTCAAAGGAGAGAAGTGCTCGTTTGATTGGCGAGTGGTCATATCTCAAGGTCACATCATCAAAGGCTTAAGGGAAAGAGATAATTGCTAAGCTCCATCTCAACATTCACAACTTGGAGTATCGAGACCCTTCATCATAGGAATCGCGATATGTGAGATCATGAAAATATCTAGACCGTTAGATCCAAGGATTGTGGACCGTTGATCAGGCATGAAGAAGGCTCATGAAGTGGCGAAATCACGATAAGATCTAGATTTTTGATCCAAGAGGGGCACATGGCAATAGATCAAAGAACAACAGAAACACTGATATGTGAAATTTTGAAACGCCTTTTGGTGCAGCCTGTGGTCACCGTCGGTGGTCATGTGAGGGGAAGAAGCTAGCGGTGCTAAGCTCCATCTCGGAGTCTTGGTGATTGCGACTTGGAGTATCAATATCCTTCATCATAGGAATTGTGATATGCGAGATCACGATGAGATTTGGACTATCGGATCATTGGATATATCGACTGTTGATCAGGCTCGACGAAGTTAATAAGTCCATGAAATATGAAGCGCCTTTTGGTGCAGCCTGTGGTCGTTGTCGGTGGTCACATGAGGGGAAGAAACTAGTGGGGCTAAGATCCATCTTGGAGTCTTGATGATTGTGAATTGGAGTGTCAAGACCCTTCATCACACAAATGCCGAGATGCAAAATCACGAAATTCAAATTTTGTTTAGTGCTCGGTCATAGCTAGTGGGCATATGAGATAAACGCAAAATCCTACGGATTTAATCCAATGATGCTGGTTAATTATAATCTTGATCGAAGGGTTACTGTCTCACCTCACAGGTAATCAATTACTTACGATTCAGTTAACAAAACCAAATCATGGTTCTTGGATGGTTGGCAATTCAGTTACTGTGCGTTTTTGCCCAAGAAGATTCGAGTTGTAACCGCTGAGGAAGTGGTTAAAAGAAACATGTAGTGATTGTGTGTGGTTGGTTGTTCTGAAGGAAAAATGAGTTGAACTGTAAGAAAGGGAAAATTACAGTATGTGCAGTGTGAGATAAAACTCAGAGATGAGTAACAGATGAGGCTTAGACAGAAGTGAGATGCAGTTTTTTTCTTTTTGAGGCTTGAGCGAGCGAAGCAGAGCAAAAGTGGAGTGGGAGTCAAAAACTTGATGAGTAGAACCGTGGCACGGTGAAGAGCATGCAGAGGCACTGTGCATGGAGGATGAATAAGGTGCATAGATAGTATAAATATGTAGAATAGAGAAGAGATGGATGCTTTTGTGGAGAGGAATTACACACGGGAAATAGCATGTTGTGGGAAGGAGATGAAATACACAGAAGAGGCGTAATTCATAGAATCAAAATAAGACACAGAGCATAAAGCACAACAGAAGAAAATAACAAAGATGCATAGCTGAGACAGTAAAAGAAGGCTTAGGTGCACTTGTAGAGAAAATAAGAAGATCAGAAAGCGCAAGAAGATGAATATAGAGAGACATTAATACAGGAGAGAAGAGAAGCATAGCAGAACAGTGATAATCCTGGTAAGCCAATGACAACTATTGAATCACTGTAATAATTTTCAGTAGAAAATATTTATAATCAAGGTGATAGAGAGGTGCTAGGGAGGAATGTTGTCCTCAGAGGTTCAAGTGGGTTCTTGAACACAAGGAGTTGTAGCTTCCATCTAGTTGCATCCAAAGAAACCAGGGTGGGATGGTGGTGCAAGGGAGAACTATTGTTCTCTATTATACAAATTGGTGCCTGTGTGACTGGAAGTTGGTGCTTCCATCCAGTTGGTGCTAGAACACTCAGGGAGTTGGTGCTTCCTTCTAGTGGGTTCTAGAGAAACCAGATATTTGGTGCTCTCAAACAAGTTGATGCTTGTATAAGTGGAATTAGGTGCTTCCATCCAATCGGTGTTGGAACACTCAGGGAGTTGGTGCTTCCTTCTAGTCGGTGCTAGAGAAAACAAAGAGTTGGTGCTCTCAGCAAGTTGCGGCTTGCGAAACAGAGGTTGTAGCATCACAATGAGTTGGAGCTCATATGTATGATAATGTACAGAATGTAAAGATTACTTATCATACAAACAAGAAGAGGTTTTAACCCTTTATGGGTTTCCTCAGGAAATATTTGTCTCTATATATTTCATATGCGTGACTGATGTCGAATGTTCTATTGCTTACCTCTCTGCATTATTGTGATTTTCATTGAGTTCTCTGTAAAGAGTTTAAAATAAGAATAATTGTTTAANTCAGTTGTCCCACACGTTGTTGTAGCATTGAACCCTGGGTATGCCAATGTGCCAACATACCGTGTAGTCTAGAGCGTTGGCATTTTCATCTCCTTCGAAGAGAAGAAGTCTCACCTGAAGCACTGCTGAGACAAATAGATAGGGAAGGGTAGGGAAAAGACTTAGGAGGATCCATAGAGCCTTCATGACTCATTCTTGATCTTGCGCAAGAGACATGAATAGATCTGAGACATACATGTGCAAGAATCGAACCTACTTATGTTGTGAGCATGCATTTAAATGTATAATCATCAAATAGAACTTATAATCCATAAGGAAATACTGTAATGCATAAGTAAACACACAGAGACACATCATATTTGAAAATTTAGGTCCTTCTTCATATTATCTTCAGAATATTTCTCTGATTACTGACTTAGAATTACACAATAGTGCGTTGTACAGACTCTTGGCTTTGGACTCATGTCACAGAGCTCCAATTCTCAAACTGATAGATCCCATTCATTACAGACTCAAGACTTGACTTAACTCGACTTACAACAATCATCAACAACTAATCTGGCTGGGTCACAACAACAGGAATGACTAAATCAATCAACCCTTTTACAATTATGTTCATCCCTATATACAAGTTGGGTTGTGTCTTCCTTCTCGGCTTGCACTCTTTCTTATTCTATTGCAACCGTTTGTTTCTTAGCTGGCATTGCACTGACTTTCACAACTAATTTATGTTGATCTTTATCCAGGCCTCTGATGAATCTTGTGCAAGTCGTGCTCATTCAAAACTTGCACAATTCCTTATCCAAAAAATAAAGGGCCCAACACAACACATGGCTGAAAATAAATTGTGTAAATGAAATTAATCTAGGAATGGGAAATTGCGTAAATGAAATTAATCTAGGAATGGAGAAATACATGAAGGAAAAAAAAATACAACATGTGAAGAGTTGAATGACACAACAACATATGTGAGCTCACGCCAATGAAGCAATCTTATATTACAATAATCAAATCAATCCTCATAACAGAATAATGAAAGCATGGAAACCAAAACTATGAATCAAAGCTAAAAATCCCTTTCTTTCAAATTACAAATCTAAGACTAATCCAGATTTCTACTTGAATCTTAATGACTACTGTTAATGACTACTCTAATTGAATCCTCATGAAGAGAGAGCACTCTTTTTATACGTGAGATATTTGGAAATAAGATAAGCATCTCATAATTACAGATCCACTTTTCTCTCAACCAATTTCCCATTATTACAAAATATAATCCCTTCAAATCCTCACACATATCTCTCATATATATTGGATAAGATATGTTATCCAAATCTCCATGATATTCTCCTTGAAATAAGCTTTAATTATCTCCTCAAATCTTGAAATGGTGGAAGATGTATTCGAGAAGTCCCTTTGTATTAATGCTTCACATATTCCTACACATTACAAAGATCACACATGTTAGGGTCCTAACCCACACATAGGTAGAACAATATATTCAGATGTAATAAAGGTCAATATTAATAAGGCCTTTCAATAAAATAGAATAAGGTGGATGTAAGAAGACCTAATAGAAGATTATGCTTCTAGAAGGATCTTCCTCTAGATGCTTCTTTTTAGTATAAATAGGAGTCGAGGGTATGAGAACCCTATCTTGGATATTATTTTAATAGAGCTATGCTCAACTGAAGGTTTCCCTCTCGAAGAGGCCCATGAACATTGCTTTCAGATTCAAAGTGCTATTTCTGTTATTATTCTCTTATCATTTCAGTGCTATTGTGGTGAATGTTCTGGTTATATTGTTGTTATTCTACCATTTCTAGCATTTTATTTCTGTTATGCATAAATTTTATATCTGGTATATTACAAGTGGTATCATAGCACTTTCCTCGGAAGAAAGTGTGGTTTGATTTTTTTTTCAGGGTAGAGACGTATTTCGACATCTTTAAGACACAAAGATCTATCATTACACGCATAAACCCGCAGTTGAGGGATTCATACATGCAGGAAATACAAGTGGTACTTAAGGGCACATTTGTTGGCCACCCTTGTAACCCCTGTTGGTACCCTTTTGAGCAGTAGCACATGAGACGTCACCTGTGTATGGATCAACCTAGATTACCTGAAGCCCTCTTTAGATAAACCGATCGATCACCTGACTACTATAGTGTAACCGAGAACAACACTCAAGAAGATACTCTCTAGTACTTGGGTAGTTGGGTAGTACAGCTAAGGGTACAGTCTATCCTCCTTAATTAGTGCCCTAAGATATTGGGCCAAGTACTATTGTTGGACCTTGCACGTATATCAGAGAGCTATAGCACAGAGCAAACCCTTGTCTGTAGAACCCTTGAATACCTAACCCTTGGGGACAGAAACATAAAAAAATTAAAACATACAAGATCTATTGTTGTGCAACTGTGTTCAGGTTTCCACGTAGATACCCATTTCTTTTTGGTTAAGCATTTGGGCATTTCCTCTCTGCAGTATTCTTCAGACCAGAGTATAACTCTGCAGGTGTAAAAAAATAAAAAAATAAGTTTGGAAAATTTTTTCACCATTATTTGAGACCTATTACATTGGATTCATCTCTTCACCCTTATCACATTCATCCATATCATTTTTCTGCAAAATTTTTGACCCCATCCGCTCCTTTTCAGTTCCCCCATCCTCATGGCCCATACCCATAGCCAAGACTTGGAAGCTTGCTTCAACACCTTGCAATATGGTCTCATATAAACCCAACAAGAAGTGAAACAACTTAGTGCCAATGTTGTAGCCATCAATACAACCATAGAGTCCTCAATGGAGGAAATCAAACAAGACCTCACCACCCAGCTTGAATCAGTCTTTTTGGCACTCTGCATCAAACTGCATATCCCTATAGATAACTCTTCCTCTTCCTCACCTCCACATCCTGAAGGTGACCATTCCTCTCATTCCAATAACTTTCAGAACCATCACTTTCAACATGACCTACGACTTCTGAGGGTGGATGTGACCAAATTTGATGGCTCGGACCCCACTGGTTGGGTAACCCAAATGGAACATTATTTTTCTTTATACGACATTACAGATGACTTGGCCAAACTCTGGTATGGTGTTCTCCATCTAGGTCAAGAATGGTGGCAATGGTGGCAATGGAGAAAAACTTCTTGTCAAGGGTATATTTCTTGGACACACTTTGTGGAAGAGCTTTATGAATGCTTTGACACTGACACCAACCATTTGGGTCATTTGACAAAGTTGAAACAATTAGGAATAGTGGAAGACTTTATAGCTTCCTTTGAGTGCCTGGGTTTTAAAACAAAGGGCATGTCTGATGCCTTTTTCTGAGAGTGTTTTATCAGCGGTGTCAAGGGTGAGATTCAGGCCCATGTCCTCATGGCTCGGCCTCAGAGTTGGGTGGAGGCTAATAAAAGAGATAAATAAGAACAACAAGTTGTATCCTCTCAAAACCAAAAACCCTCCTTTTTCCCTCACCCTAAACCAATAAATCCCACTACTCCCTCTACTCCACTAAAGATCCAAAAATTGACCAGGGATGAAATGGCTGAACGCCAACTCAAAGGCATTTGTTATAACTGTGATGGAAAATATTTCTCGGGCCACAAGTGTAAAGAACAAAATATTTTTATGGCCATCTCTGAGGATATTTTGGAAGAGGATGTAGAAACTCCCCTTGTGTCTGAGTCACCTGAATCTACTGACATAATCCCTCCCTCAAACCCCCGGGAAGTAGAACCGGTCATTTCCCTCAATGCTCTCACTGCCTTCTACGCTCCCCAAACCCTCAAGCTAATCGGTTACATCAAGCATCGGAAGTTCATTATTCTGGTTGATAGTGGCAACACCCATAATTTTATTCATTACCGCATTGCCCAAGAAACTCATTTCTACATCCATGCCATCAATAATTTCCAAATCATGATTGCCAATGGTGGTTCCATGAAATGTGGAGGGCATTGTGAAAATGTGTGTCTCCAAATTGGTGACTACCACCTGAATTCCCTGTGTTTGCTATCGACATGGGAGGTTGTGACATTGTGTTGGGTGTAGACTGGCTAAGGACTTTGGGTCCCATTCTCATGGATTTTAAATACTTAACCATGCAATTCGACCAGGAGGGCCACCAATATAAGTTCCAAGGAATCATCGTCGGTTCACCTGAGATCATTAGTTCCCATCACATGGAAAAGCTGCTCAAAAAAGGTCATTCTGGTGTTATCGCCCAACTCCATGCCATACAAGCAACAGAGACACCCTTGGTCCCGCAAGACCTCCAAGACATCCTTTCTACACATCAATTAGTCTTTTCCACTCCCCAAGGAATCCCTCCTTCCCCTGGTGTTCATGATCATTCCATTCCCCTTGTACTCAGAATCCTTCCTCCCCATATCCGTCCGTATCGTCACCCCTTTTCCCAAAAAAATGAAATTGAGAAAATGGTCCAAGAACTCCTTAATGCAGGCGTTATCTTCCCTAGTACAAGCCCCTTCTCTTATCCTGTGGTCATGGTCCTAATTAAAGAAGGTTCTTGGAGAATGTGTCCTGAATTTTGTGCCCTCAACAAACTTACCATCAAAGACAAATTCCCCATTCATGTCATTGATGACCTCCTGGACGAATTGAGTGGTGCCCAATTCTTCACTAAACTAGATCTTCATTTGGGCTACCACCAAATATGTCTGAAAGAGGCAGGCATTCCTAAGAATTCCTTTATAACTCATGAGGGCCACTATGAGCTTTTGGTCATGCCCTTTGGCTTGTGAAATTCCCCCTCCACCTTCCAAATCCTCATGAATCATGTCTTTCATCCTTTTCTCCACCATTTTGTCTTAGTTTTCTTTGATGATATCCTCATCTGTAGAAAAACCTAGACATACCATCTTGCTCATGTGGATCGAGTTCTCCATCTACTCTCTCAGCACCAACTTTTCCTGAAACAGTCTAAATGTGCTTTTGGCACCTCCGAAGTAGAATACTTGGGTCATATGGTTGGCAAGGATGGCGTTAGGGTGGATCCTAAAAATATTGAAGCTATGAAAGAATGGCCTCACCCAAAGAATCTTAAGATCTTGCATGGATTTCTGGGCTTAACAAGGTATTATAACAAGTTTATTAAGAATTATGGGAAGATTGCAACACCTCTCACTGCTCTCCTAAAAAAGAAATCTTTCACTTGGACTCCAACCGATGCTCAAGCTTTTCAAACCTTGAAGATGGCCATGTGCACCACTCCTGTCCTCTCCCTTCCCGATTTCACAAATACCTTTGTGTTGGAATGTGATGCCTGAGGGAAAGGAATCGATGTTTTCCTTATGCAAGAGGGTCAACCTTTGTCCTTTACCAGCAAGCAACTATCTAAAAGAAATCTGGGAAAATCCATCTATGAAAAGGAAATGTTGGCTATTCTACATGTCGTTGATCTGTGGCACCCTTATCTGTGGGGGCAACGTTTCCAAATTAATACAGACCATCAAAGCCTCAAGTATTTTCTGGAACAACACATTTCCTCCTCAGAACAACAAAAATGGGTGACTAAGCTCTTTGGATATGATTATGAGATCATTTACAAGAAAGGAAAAGACAATGTGGTTGTGGATGCACTTTCCCACAAATATGAAGATGAAGGATCACTTTTTTCTCTTTCATTCATTGTCCTAGATTGGCTCCAATCCGTCTGCCAGGAATGGCTACAAGATCCCAAAAGTTCACAGTTGATCCAACAATTGCAGTCCAATGCTCCAAATTCCCCAAGGTACTCTTGGCTTCATGATGAACTTCAATACAAATACCGTTTGTATTTAAGTAAACAATCAAAGCTTAAATCCATGGTACTTTTTGGCCTTCATGCTACACCCACAACAGGGCACTCCAGGTTCACCAAAACCTATGACAGGGTCAAACGTTCCCTTTTTTAGGATGGTATGAAATAGGACATTCATAATTTTGTTGTTGAATTTGACGTATGTCAATGCAACAAGGGAGAAACAATAAAATCTCCTGGCACACTAAAACCGCTCCCGATTCCACCTGTTATTTGGAAGGATATCTCTATGGATTTTATTACCAACTTACCCAAATTGGGAAATAAATCAGTCATCATGATGGTTGTTGATCGCCTTTCCAAGTATGCTCATTTATGCACCCTTCAACACCCATTTACAACATCCACGATGGCTCAAATTTTCATGGATCAGGTCTTCAAGCTTCATGGCATGCCACACTCTATTGTTTTTTATCATGACCCAACTTTCACAAGCAATTTTTGGAAAGAACTGTTCAAGATACAAAGCACTGAATTGAATCTCAGCACAACTTATCATCCCCAGACTGATGGCCAAACAAAAGTTGTCAACAAGTCTTTGGAAACATATTTGAGGTGTTTTTCCTCGGAAAAGCAAAATCAGTGGGCTCAATGGTTACCCCTATATGAATGGTGGTACAACACTTCATACCATACAGCTACACGCATGACTCCTTTTGAAGCAGTATATGGACAAAATCCATATACAGCTACACACATGACACCTTTAGTTCTCTCATACTTACCAGGTTCTTCGAAGGTCCAAGCGGTTGACCTAACACTTACAGCTCGAGTAGCTATTCTCCATACACTCGAAGAGAATTTGGTCATGGCACATAATCACATAAAGAAACAAGTAGATCAAGGTCTCTATGAACATCAATTTGCAAAAGGGGATCATGTGTTTCTTCGACTGCAACCTTACAAGCAAACTTCCCTCAAGGTCGAGCATTTTCAGAAGCTAGCGCCCAAATTTTATGGTCCTTATACAGTTCTCAAGTGTGTGGGACAAGTTGCCTATCAGTTATCTTTTCCCATCCATTCAAAGCTACATCTTGTTTTTCACGTTTCATGCTTAAAGAAGGTGATTGGAGCTAAGTGCCAAATTCAAACCAACCTTCCAGATTTAGTTGAAGAAGGATCCATTTGGCTACATCCAGAAGCATTTTTGGACCAGTGTGAGCTTTGCCTACATCAGAGAACCATCAAGGAAGTGCTAGTCCAGTGGAAAGATACAACTACAACAGATGCCACTTGGGAACTAACTACCATTCTACAACAATTTCCTCATCTCAAGACTTGAGGACAAGGTTGGTTTTAAGGGGGCGGACATATTAGGGTCCTAACCTACACATAGGTAGAACAATATATTCATATGTAATAAAGGTCAATATTAATAAGGCCTTTCAATAAAATAGAATAAGGCGGATGTAATAAGACCTAATAGAAGCTTCCACTTCTAGAAGGATCTTCCCCTAGATGCTTCTTCTTAGTATAAATAGCAGTCTAGGGTATGAGAAACCTATCTTGGATATTATTGTAATAGAGCTTTGCTCAACTAGAGGTTTCCCCCTCGAAGAGGCCTGTTAACATTGCTTTTAGATTCAAAGTGTTATTTCTGTTATTATTCTCTTATCATTTCAGTGCTATTGTGGTGAATGTTCTGGTTATATTGTTGTTATTCTTCCATTTCTAGCATTTTATTTCTGTTCTACATACATTTTATATCTGGTATATTACAACACATTTTTGAGATATATATGAAAACATGTCAATTTTCTAATATTTAATCACAAATTCTCTTTTAATACTAAAATGAATAAAGTGGAAAATAATAAGGTGAAACCCAAATATATTTATGAAAATGATATCATGAAAGGTTAATGAGGCGATGAAATGTGAAGAATGATGAAGGGAAAGGTGGATGAAAGTATGACATTTATGAGCCCCAACAAGTGTTCATCCCCCAAGCTCTTCCCTTGTTGATTGAGAACTTCATTGTCTCTCTTCTATGAGCTTGCCTTTGGTGGAGGATTGAAGTGGCGGAGGCCTAGCTGGAAGTAACTTAGTTTCTCAGTTCTAAACCGTGCCAACATGGAAGTCTGTAACATTTTCACTTATGTTGATCATATATTAATATAAATACTCTTTTCTCGTCCAATTGATATCTTGCAAATATTTGAATTATTATTCCATGGGGTTATTTGTTATGTATATTAATGGATTATGCTATTGAATCTGATAACATCATATATTATCACCATATGCTTTCTTTGCTTGGTTTTTGAGAACTAGTTGCAGGTATATTGCTTTGGGTCAAGATCTCAATGGTGGACTTCATCGAATGCATGGATGAGGTAGGCCTTTTATCTTGTATTGCTATCATATTTGTTTATATAACATACTTGAGAATAGAGTTTATTTCTGCAGTCATTTTCGTTTGTTGTGGTTTTCCCTTATCCATAGAGAGATTTTCCTTGTAACAGAATTGGCGACCATACTAGGGATTGCATCTTCTTTCTTAGAGTTTGGAGTGTTTTTATCCTTATATTTCTCCCGTTCATATTTCATTTCTTGTCGTATCATTGCTTGACAACCACTGTTCACTATGGGTCTGAGTCTTTCATCCTTCTCCTTTGCATTGTTGTGTTTTTAAAATATATACGCGAGTTTTTGCTTAACAGTCGTGTATATATGTGTGTTGTCCTTGTTGGAAAATTCAGTGGATAGAATGCAGTGATGGTTGTTTTCATTAATGGAAACAGTAGAGACAACAGGATAAGAAGGATAAAACCCCATGGGGATTTGGAAGTAAAAGCTCAGGACGAACAGCCTTGAAGAAAACGCGCGCAACAAGAGCTTACAGAGGAAAAAGGAAGAAGAGTCAGTGACCGTAGGATCTCATACAAATTTCCCGAAAGAACGAGGGCCGTCAGATCTGTAAAAGTTGCGAGAGAGATAACCCAAAGGAGCAAATCGGGGATCGGGACTTTGAAATGTCCTCTTCTCTCGACAATGAAAACCCCGAAATCGCGAGACGCGATTTCGCGATTTAATCGCAGCCGTTAAATCAAGCAGGGATCTGGACCGTTCATTTGTATGGACACGTGGCAGCCAGGAGGCCTCATCGGCAATTCGGGGATTGGGATTTCATAAGGCCAAGTTCACTCTACAACGAAATCCCCGATTTCGCGATATGCGAAATCCCGACGGAATCTGAACCGTCAGATCAACATCGACTCGACCCACGTCAACAGACCACGTCAGCTAAGTGACGCATGGCAAAACCAGGTAGTGACAAGTGTCATACAGATTCAACACTTCAGACACATACAAGTAATGAATCAGAGTGACACGTGGCAGTGTTTAATACGTGTCGAATCATGTGTGATGACAGCGCAGAGGACAGGTGGCATCGGAGTTTCGGG
>ML791236.1:107670-126317 GCA_009831015.1 Picea engelmannii
CTCATCACTTCACTTTATTATTTACCTTTTAAAATCTCTTAAACCACTTTGACTACTTTGACCTTTTGGAGCTTCTAGATGACATATGAGGGTCCTCCAACTTCGTAAGGCCATAACTCTCAAACCATGAGGAGTTATGTGACGTTCTACATACCACCAGAAATGGAATGACATGTACTATTCATATATAATAGTATCATCTGAAAATATATCATAACACATACCGTTACCCATCAAACAAACTTGGGTCCATTACCCAAACCTAGGGTCTCCAACTTCTCATGGCCATAATTCTCTAACCATGAGGAATTATGTGACGTTCCACATACCAATGGAAATTAAATGAAAAGAACTATCCATATAGGATATTTTCCCCGACAAAATCATTTTCCTTCATCTCATTATTCCACAATTAAGAATGGGTTCTCTTACTCGACAAAGCATCTTCTCGTGAGGGCGTTCACCATAAGGGGACCACTTTGGAGTTCATCCATATTTATTTCCTATCAACCATGACAAAACAATACTGAGTCATATTTACATAAAACAATATTGGGTCCATTACCCAAGCCTTTTTTATATGGGGATTTCTTCAAGGGTTGACATCAATGACAACCAACCTTAATCAACAATGTCCCCCTTTGGCATTGATGGAAACACTCTGATGCAATACTGAAATCATATCACTCATGCTCCCCCTGGAACCATGCCTTTGTCCTCTGCATCTGATAAATTTTCTCCCCCTGGAACCTGTTGGCAGCCAAATCACATCTTTCCAGTGTCTTATAAGCTGCCTACACCAATGTTTTGCAAACATCAGTTTTTTCGTTGCAATTTTTCAAATGGACGACATTTTTTTTCTTTTCATCTTTGCATACTTATTTTTTTTTTGTTTTCACGACTGTAAGCGTGAAAACATTTGTCTTTCAAAGTCGCATTGAAGTCATTATTTGAACTGTCATTATTTATTTTTGACGATATGCCTATTGCGCTTACCTTTTATGCAGCTAGCAAAATTGTCGAACTATACTCATTGGAAATTTTGGATTGATTATGTGACATTAGTTTCATTAAGTTTGTAATGCATTGACATCTGGACCTGCATTTTATTTGACCTACTTGATCATTGATTCTCGGAAAATACATTGGGTATTATGTTTAAATCTTTCATAGATATCTTTTTAATATAATCCCTATGTTAATGTTTTCATAACTATTGGTTGGTTGATTATATGAATACACATTGGCGCATGGTTAATATTTGATTTTAGTTTCAATTGGAATGATTTATGGTTTAAAAACTTTGGCACAACGATCAATTGTGCGTTGGTCTATACACCTACCATATGTTTTATTGGTCGGCCAATTGATATGATCGTTGAACTATAGAAAAGTGGGTTGAACTACTATGTAAATCGACGGTTGTACTTTGGCAATTACTATTTTGCATGGCAGAAGATAAGCTCCACCACCTTCGCACGATGGAATTTATGCCTATCCCTTTTGCCCATTCATTTCTGTTAGCTCAGGTAGCTCTGCTCCTGTGTGTGTTTTTATCTAAACCCTCAGCTTACCATGTGCTCGACTCCATGGCACCAGTCGTGCGAATCGAGCCAAACGACAACCGGGTCCTGTTAATGTTTGACAATGCTCGAAAGGACTTGGAAAAGAACTCTTGGCTCACCTTCATACAACGATTCGAGGGTTTTAACCTCTGTGTAGCATGACAGTTTTCCATGACTTTCGATGGCTGTAGAGCCAAGGTGGGTGACATATAGTTGGATATCGATGAGAAGTTTATCATCTCTGCTATAGGGTTACCTGCCTCGGGACAGCGTTGGTTTAAGAATTGTAAGGTCGAGGAAGTGCCATGGAAACTGTTGTTTCTCTCGCACAAAGTCACTTCTTGTGACAGAGGTATGCCCATCTTTGCACTCAAACCACGATGGCATGACCTATTAATGATAGTCAAGCAGTTCGAGACCTATGAAGGTCGATACAGGCTCATGTTTCTCTACCACCTACGTTTCCTGATGATTTTTATAGGGTATCCTTTAAACATGCCTTTCTACTTTCAACGCAGCTTATATAAGATGTCAAAAAGATTTAAAAGGAAGAAGGCTGACAACAGCCTGTTCCATCATGGGCTTATTAAGATTATCAGTGTTTATCATTTGAGTTTGCATGGTGATAGCTGGAGAGATTTCATCGCTCGTAATGGTTTTGAGGATTTAGACCCTGTCCTGGTTGATAAGCCTGTGGTAATTGAAGCCAAGGCCGAGCCGCCTGTACCCTTACATGTCCTACTGCCTAAACCCTCGGCTAACCCTAAGGTTGACTTACTAGACATTGGAACTGACAAGTCCGAGCCTACAAAGAAACCTATGAGCAAAAATCCCAAGGCAAACCCTACTGCTAATGCCAAAGGAAAAAGGAATGCTCTTCTCATTTCGAGAATGGATAGAAACAAGCCTAAACCCTCTATTGAGCGAGACCCTATTGTCCTTAGTGAGGATTCTGATTCTGATGTAGAATGTTTTTTAGCTGATGACTATCCTTATTCACAGGGTTTATGCCCCAAACCACTTATGATTTCATAAAAAATATTCCCCCCTGCCTAAGAAATGACCCTAGCTACCCTGGTATTAAATTTCCTAACGAAACCCTAAGTCACATGTCCAAACCCGCGCCTTCTCTTTTAAACCCCACATAGTCTTCCTGTGACCAATGCGATTTATGGTTGGAACGTTATTACATTGATGTTCCCATACTCCAATCGAAAATCCAATCATTGGAAAGTCGAATCGAGGTATTGACCAGCCAACGAGACCAACTCCAAGTAGTTGATAAGAAATAGAAGACAACAGGCTCGATCCTTTTCAAAAATGTTGAATCGGCCACGACAGTTATCAACTCCAAATTGGCATGATCAAGCCGTCTCGTCTCCATACAGGTATGGATTTTAATATCATTTTAGCTGTGTGAGTGAATAGATTTATATAATGATTTGAATTCTATTTTCGAATAGCTCTGTTTCCATTTTGAAATGGCTCTGTTATAATGTACATTGTTTCGTTTGTTAAAAATAAAAATAAATTTCGATTTGGTATATGATTTGATTATTCCTAGTATAACCATCGATAGATTTTGATTGGATTGGAATGGTTTTCATTTGGATTTGATTGATTGGTTTGCCTGATTGAGTTAACGAAATTATTGGTTTTCATTCAATTCAATTCATTTGGTATCCACTCCCAACAGGAAGTTTTTCATGCTCAATTTGGAATGCGATTCGTTTGGATTTGATTTTGTTATGATCTGTATGCTCTGATTGGTGAATGATTTCAGGAGTATAGTTGTTACGATATGTTGTGTCATATGATTTTCCAAATCGTGAATACCACTCTTTTCAATTTAATTTAAAAAAAGAAGAAGAAGAGAATTACTCTGTTTCGTATGCAAACAATGCTCTCATTTAAGTTTGTGCAAGTAATATAGATTCCCGAATCGTGGGACAGTTTCGATTCACGATGATTATGTTAGACTCCTCGATGTTTGATTCGCTTAAATCAAATTCAGTTCATTCAATCACATTCATGAGTTAGATTCACATCGTGAAAACTGCCCTGTTTGTTTTTAATTTGCAAATGAATTGGTCAATATTTGTCGGCTCTATCAAATTCGGTCATAATGTGTTTCAAGCAAATAATTTTGATCAAAGGAAATCAATCTTGTCTACCCAGTTTACTAAAAACAAACGATCATATAATTCTTGTGAACCCTGTTACCAACTGAATGATTTCATTTCAATTTCGTTTATGGACAGTTAAGTGCCAGTGTGGATTTAATTCGCTTATGGTATAAATCGTTTGTTGTGTCATTACATCTGTAACGATTGGAAAATGATTTTGTTTGAATTTGATCGTATCTCCTACTTAACCATTACTTACAATTTGTTTGATTATATCATTTTCAATTGAAAATCAAACGCTTTTACAGCTGTTGGATTCGATTTGTTGTGAAATGATTACATTGTTGTTCCATATGATTTTGTTGACCCGACTTTATGGTAACAAAAGAAACAGAGTATGCCTATCTTTGTTGTCATTCAATTGATTTGGATCCTGTTTGATTTCGAATAGTATAACAAACTCAAGATTAAATGATTCGTTTTCAAATGGTTATTGGATGTCAATTAAATTGAAGTCTTTAAAAGATTTTAATCAATTTTAAATGTTGATTATGTACCTTATTTAAACTAGCTACAGAATCAGATGATTCTGTAGCTAGGTCTATAGATTTAGATTTCCATTATTTTCTTTAACAAATATCATTCTAACAAATATCATTCTAACTTGTTCATTTCTGGTCCTTTTCAGGTGAATTCTAATTGTATGGGATTTGATGGACAGTCTAGAGGATATTTGTGTTTCTAGTTTTATTGTTGTTTCCTAGTTTAGTTGAAATTGGGAGATCTTCCCAGATTTTATGTAAACAATTTTAAAACTTCCACAGGGAGGTCTTACCCTGTGGAAAAACTTATAAATACTTATTATTTTTGTAATAAGGATCATCCTCACTTGTGGGAGAACCAGGCCATGGAATTCTAATACAAACTGAGATAGAAATTGATGTTCTGCTACAACTTTCGCTTTTCATAATATCAATCTTTTGTTTCATGTTTATGTTTATCAATTTGCATTTGATTAGTGACTACTTTAGCTATCATTATCTTTTGCAAAGTGATATGATTTAATTAATATGATCCATGTCTGATTTCTTTCATTAATAAAAAACACAGCAATTAATTATTCAGTTCATGAATGACAAATTTCTCTTCTTCATCGATTGAATTGTTTTGTATAAGTCTTTACATACAGGTTTACCTAATTGTTAAGATTTATAAATTATATGATTGTTGTGATTTTTATGTCTTGTTTTTCCTATAAATAAACTTAAAGAGCATTGCAGCTATCGTTTACGAGAAGATTCTGGATGATTCGGAGCGGGTTTCCTCCCTCTGATCTGCTTAAACAGTCATCATACACAGGACAAATCTGGAGCGTTTCCAGGTCAGTTTTCTGTTTATTTGTTTAGTATATTTATTAGTAGTTAAGTTAGATATATGTTTAGTTAGATTTATAGTTAGAATTAGTATATTAGTGATTTAGTTTAGTTAGTTTTATTTCTTGTTCATAAAATCATAAAATCAATAAAAAATATCTTTCTCTGTCTTAGGGCAGAATGCGAATGAGTTTTCCAGGTTTTATTTAAATCTGTAAATTGTAGATATTGTACATTTTGTGAATAAGTTATATTTTTGTTAGTAGTTAGATAGTAAATTAGTTAGAGTTAGTATAGTAATAGTTAGTAGATTGTATTATAGAATAGTTAGATTAGTTTAGTTTGTTTTCATAATTAGTATTAGTTTAGTGTAATAGTTAGTTTTAATTAGATTAGTTTATTTTATTTATTGTTAGATTAGTTTAGTTTGTTTTATTAAGTTTTAGTTAGATTACTTAGTTTAGATTAGTTTTCTTTTTGTTTTCTTAGGACCTTAGATCGGCTAACGGAGTCGCTAAACCCGTCAGGGTGGTTCATTTCAAACGGCTTGGGTTATTAGACAACCCCGGACCGGTTCCACTCTCTCAGTTGACAGACGATCAATTTTGCCCATCAACAAATGGTGCTAGAAGGAGGGACTGAACTTAATTAATGGCATGAGGCGGTCACAAGACTCCTCCACCCCCTAATCGCTCACCTATAGTGACTAGAAGCTGTTCACACGATAATATTCCCCTTCAAACAACAACTACTTCAACCGACAATCCACAGATCAAAGTTGAGCCAGCAACCCCTAATCCTACAGGTGGTGACATACAAGAGATTGTACGCCAATCTCTTATCAAAACACATAGTGCCTTAGCCCGTTTGAGGCAACCAAACCGTCCGTGGGGCCAACCTTTGGATTTCTCTGATATCAAAGAACAATTAGGAGGCATTGATCCTACTGTGAATCCTTCAGATCCAATCCTAAATCCTACTTCAGGAGGATCTGGGATACCTCCTTCACATCCTCCATCATCTCCTTCCTCTTCTGGAGGATATTCCTCTGACGAAGGCAATTCACCTTCTCAGCCTTCCACACCCACTACCTCAATGGAAAATCAGAACAATCCTGCTAGACCTTGGCTTGGCCAGGATGTTGTAGTTGTACCTGGAGCTCAGCACCCTTTACCTAAACACCTGGAGAAATGACTTCCAAAGTTCGATCTTGACTCCAAACAAATCGCTGAAGATCACATTAAAAAGTTTATGTTAGCTATAAGACTCCGCAATGTCGAACATGAAGACGTTGTCTGTAGGTTGTTCCCTTATACTTTCGAGGGTAATGCATCCACATGGTACTTTTCCCAACAACCCCATACCATCGTGTCTTGGGAAAAGTTTGAGTCATTCTTTTTGGAAAAGTTCGGAGACGGTAAACCTCCGGAAGTCCTAGTCATGGATCTTTCTAGCTTAAGAATGAACCCAAAAGAAAAATTTAAAGACTTTAATCAAAGATTCTTAACACTTAAAAACCGAATCCCTGCAGATTCTATGCCTGCTGAGAGTCTTATAATAGCTTACTACACTAAAGCGTTGCATCAAAGCATAGCTATTTGGGTTAAACGGTCTAATAAATCCACGTTGTTAGAAGCCTTCGAGGAGGCCAACTAGATTGAAAAAGATATACTTAGCCTTAAGGACTCTTCCAACAACGAAACATAGACTAGTTATTCTCCCAAAAAGAAGATCAAAATCCTCCCCAGACCCACTCAGAGTAAAACACAACCTGAAAACTCTGATTTAGAAAACCTAACTAAAGTTGTTCAAAAACTGTCAAATCAAGTTATCTACTTAAAAAGGTCAACCGAAGAATCTTCCTCGAGTAAAGGACCCTACAAACCTCCTTTCCGGAAACCTTTTCCTACCAACCGACCTAGTCCAACCACCGAGGGCCTTAACCTAGAAAGTTTTCAATGTGTACTTCAAACAATTCTAGACGCCCAAGATAACTTGATGCCTCCTGAGATTCCTGAAGAGGTAGTTGAACAAGAGACAGTTCAAGAAGAAGAGTCTTCTCCAAACATTTTTGGACACTTCTCGGATAACATCTTTCAAGCTAACTTCGAGACAGTTCATCCTTATAACACCAGGAGTAAGAGAGCCAACAAACTTTCTTCCAAAAACACTACAACTTCATCTCCAAATCCACCTAAATCAGCTGAGACTAAATAGAGTAATGTGAACCCCAACTTAGATTATGATGTTGTTGAAGATCTTAAAAAGTTAAGGGATAACATTTCTATTTATGAGTTATTGAAGTTTCCATTTTTGTTACAAAAAATGTTGCAAAATATTTCTAAGAATGGAAAAAATGGTAATTCAAGTGGTAACAAGGTTGTGCCAAGCAAAGTTCCCCAGAAGACTTACACTAAAAATAACCATGATCCTCAAGATAAAGGAATCCTTCCTGTAAATAATGTAAATAATGTAGACAAAGTAGCTTTAGAAACTGCAAGTAAAAAGCCACAAGCTACTACTCTTAATACTCGCAAAAATGTACCTCCTTTTCTGTTAACTTTCAAGATTTTTAATAGAAACGTGCACAATTGTATGGTAGACTCAGGGGCATCATCCAATGTGATGCCTTGGTCTGTTTTCCAAAAGAGTAACGCTGAAGTTGAACCCTCTACTTTAAAAATCATACAACTTGATCCAACCAATGTTAAAGTTATAGGTGAACTAAAAAATGTGCTTATCAGATTATCATCTAACCCCAAGGTTCATCAAATTATTGATATAATTGTTGTGGATATCCCAGAAGTGTATGGTTTTTGTTTTAGCAGGGACTGGTCGGAGCCGCTACACGGTTACTTCGCGACAGATTGGTCCCACCTATGGTTTCCAGAGAACGACAAGTCCAACAAGATCAAAGTAAATCATGAGCGCTACCTTAAGTTCATGGTCATAGATTTAAACGATCCCAACGAACCATATACACCTCCTGCAGATACACCTGAAGTACAAGGGATGGACACCTTCTTTGGCAACTTCATGGCTGAGGTTTCACCTATCACCAATACAGAACAACAGTCCAAGATTGTAGTGTATGCACAGCCAACAACTTCCACGCAACGGTCTCATGTATCTGATGAAAATCAAATTTGGTCTTTGTATTTCGACGGGTCAAAGTCCAAAGAAGGAGTTAGAGCAAGCTGCGTCATTATCGATCCGACAGGTAACAAAACATTGATAGCATGTAGGTTGGAATTTGATTGTACTAATAATACTGCAGAATATGAGGCTTTACTGCAAGGTCTCAAAAAATATTTGGATATGAACATTCAAAATCTAACCATATTTGGCGACTATGAAATAGTGGTTAGGCAGGTAAGAAATTATATCCACTGTCTTTCTCCGCATCTCAAGAGCTACCAGTATGAGGTATGGAATTTAATGAATAAATTTTCTGCTTTCAATATAAATTCCATTCCTAGATTAAATAATGTTGAAGAAGATTTATTAGCTAATGTAGCTTCTAAACTTATTCCTGCAGAAGGTTTATCCCCAAATGCATTCTCTGTTGAGTTGTTGTTTCGTCCATCCATTCCCGACAACATCACGAATTGGAGAGTATTTGACGACGATCAACAGATCATCGACTTTCTTCACATGGAAGAAAGCTTTCAAGGTGTTGTGATAGACGAACGCACGCACTACGACAATTTGCACGATTTTACTGTAATACCTGATCCGAAAACTCCTGAAGATCTATCGGATATGGTAAACTCGATCCCAAAATCTGTAGTCAGATTAGAGAAGTTTTATGATTTTGAAGATAAATTTAAAAAGACGGTCAATTGTAAAACCAATAGTTCCTCGTTATCTTATGAAAAAGTAAACCTAGGAACTAATGAAAATCCTCAATGCATTAATCTAGGCTTGGGATGTTCTCGACAAGAAAAAGTTGCATTTATTAAATTATTCAAAGAATTTAAATATGTCTTTGCATGGACGTATGATGACCTTAAAACTTTTGACCCTAACATCATACAACATGTCATCCCGATGAAGCCCCAAACCTTACCCTTTCAACAGAAAATGAGGAAGATGCACCCCAAAGTCGAATCGACCGTCCAAAAATAATTGACTAAGCTCCTAAATGCTAAGATAATTTTTCGTGTTAGACACACTCAATGGGTTTCTAACCTTGTCCCAGTCCGGAAGAAAAATGGGGAAATTCGACTTTGCGTCGATTTCTGAAACCTCAATAGAGCGTTTGATAAAGACAACTATCCTGTCCCACCCATGGAACAGATCCTTCAATAGGTATCTGGTTTTGAGAGGCCATCCCTACTAGATGGTTTCTCTGGATACAACCAAGTCCTGATGTCTCCACCAGACCAACTAAAAACTACCTTCCGTACCCCGTGGGGAACTTATGCTTATCGCAAAATGCCTTTTGGATTGATTAACGCCAGTGCCACCTTTCAGAGAGCAATGGACATTTCTTTTCGAGGCTTAATCAATCAGTATGTTGTAGTTTACTTAGATGATGTGACTGTTTTTTCTAAAAACAAAAACGATCATCTAACTCACTTACGAGCCGTCCTACTGCGATGTCGTAAATACAACATCTCCTTGAACCCCAAAAAGTCCATATTTGTAGTAGAACAGGGTAAAATCCTAGGATTCATTGTGTCTAGTGAAGGGATGGTTATTGACCCCAAAAGGACTCCAGTCATCACAAAATTTCCCCCTCCTACATCCAAAAAATCCATGCAGTCTTTCTTAGGCCAAATTAGCTTTGTGAGAAGATTTGTCCCCAGCTTCTCTGAAATGGTCAGACCCTTGCAGAATTTGATTAAGAAAGACACCCAGTATCATTGGGGATCCCTGGAAAACCAAGCATTCAATGCAACAAAGAAGGCCATAATAGACGCTCCGTCTCTCATGAGCCCAGATTTTTCCCAAGACTTTACACTCTACACTTTTTCTTCTGACCGTTCCTATGCCGCCGTCCTAACCCAAAGGAATCCCGAGAACAACGAAGTACCCATCGCTTTTATGAGCTCCTCTTTCAAAGGCGCTGAACTTAATTACCCAGTAGTAGATTGGAAAGCCTACGCTATTTTCAAAGTAGTTAAGCACTTCCGGTCATATCTTTTGAAGTCAAGGATGAAAGTCATTGTCCCCTACCCAGCCGTCAGGAACCTGTTAGTGAAAAAGGAAATAGGAGAAAAGAGAGCCAACTGGGTCACCTCCTTGCATGAGTATGACTTAGAAATCACCCCATCTCAGATAGTGAGAGGCCAAGGGTTATGCAAGTTAGTTGTTGATTCAACAACAGGACAACAAGAAGAAAGTGATACGTCAAACCTAGAACAAAGCAATCAAAGTCTAATCTGTTGCACACAAAACCTTGTTAGTCCTTGGTACGACGATATAAGATTCTATATTGAACATGGATTGGCTCCCCGTCACCTTGACCCCGCTAAAAGAAGAGCGTTGAGACTAAATTCTGCCTCCTTTCATCTAGTTAATGATATCCCGTTTCGTCAGAGTTTTGACAGCGTACTGATGCACTACCTTGAAAAAGATGAAGCAGAAAAAGTCTTGCTCGAGTTGCATGCAGGAGAAGCTGGTGGCCATTTTGGTGGTGACACCACTGCTCATAAAGTTCTAAGAGATGGTTATTACCGGCCCGCACTTTTTAGAGACGGCCATGCCTTGTGTCGTAAATGTATCATCTATCAGAAAACATCAGGGCGGTTACAAAAAACAACCTTTCCGTTGCAGCCCGTTACAGTAGATTCTCCTTTTCAGCAGTGGGGCCTTGATATCATAGGTCCAATTAACCCTCTGTCCTCACAACAAAACAATTTTATTGTGACAGCCACGGATTACTTTACTCGATGGTCTGAAGCTGCTGCGCTAAGAACTGTCAACACCAGTCAGGTAATTGCCTTTCTAAATTCAAATATTATCACTCGTTACGGTATCCCTGACTGTTTAGTTTTCGATAATGATTCTTACTTTTCCTCTCTTAAGATGAGCGAGTTCTCTTTGGAAAAGGGAATTAAGATGAAGTATTATGCCAGTTATTACCCCCAGGGCAACGAATTGGCCGAATCAATAAACAAGAATTTAATCAAAATAATCAAGAGAACAGTGGCTGAGAATCACAAAAATTGGCACAATGCACTGCTAAATGCGCTGTGGGCTGATAGAGTAATGCCAAAAGATGTTGTAGGTAACTCCCCCTTTTTTCTTGTTTATGGCAGAGAAGCAATTCTTCCACCCCACATTCTTCTTCCTTCACTCCAGTTGTCACAGAAAGTCCAAGAAGAATATTGTCCCCCTTTGGAAAACCGAATTAACGCTTTGATGAAGCTGGAAGAGGTAAGAGCCCAAGCTAAGTGTAAGTTAGATCAACATCAACAATTGGTTAAGAGCTAGTTCGATTGTAATTCTTCTTCTGATAGGAACTTTGAAGTAGGTGATCTCGTCTTGAAGTGGGACAAACTGCATGAGGGAAAGGGTGAACACACTAAATTTCAAAATTTATGGCTTGGACCATTTTTAATTGCTGAAAAGTTGGTTCCTAGTTCTTTTCGATTGAAGAATCTTGAAGGGAATCTTGACACCTACCCGGTGAATGGCCAAGCCCTGAAAAGATACTTTTCTTGATAACTACCCTTGTATATTATGTAAATATTTTTCTTTTGTTTGCCTTTTTAGTTTTCTTTCTATTTTTTATTTTGATTTGAATTTATCAGTTTGTGTTTTTGAAAAATACACATACCTATACACTGAGCTATTCATACAAAGACGAAAGAAATTTTCTTCACTGAAATAAATTCTGAAAAATTTGTACAAACATCAATGATATATTGCTGAAATTTATATCTGTGTTGGAAAAGTTTGTTGTTTGAAAGAATTTTATTGATTTTGATCTCTGAGAAAAGTTTGTCATGATCATCCATTATCTTTTTACGTTGTCCCGTTTCCGTAAAGGAATGAATCAGAAGATGTCTCTCTGTCTTAGGAAGTTGTTTTTAAATAAAACATCTTTGGATCTAAATAAGGGACGGTTCTAAAAAATTCTGATGAGGTCTAAAAAAATATGTTGAAATATCATGGTTTTCAGCGTCACCCTGCTCAAATGTATATCTATGAAAAGACAAAACAAAATAAATTATGAATAAGAGCTGTGGGAAGTGCTTGTAAACCCACCGGGATGTTGAACAGGTCTGCTGGCAGTGGGTAAATGCATGCATGGTGCTAAGAAAACTTCACCAGGGTACTGAACAGGCCCACTGGCAGCGAAGCAATGTCGGGTATATGAAAATTTGTGAAAAAGAAACCTCTTTTAAGTCCTTTATTCTGATCCAGAACTTCTTAACAGGATACAGATGTCAGAGTGGGTTAAATGGAAACCCTGTCGAGGCTATGGACACCTGATGGTAGCAGTGGCTATGCTAACAGTATTGGAGATTTTATCTTTAATATCGTGACTTGCTGGTCTTAAGATTGTTATCAGTATTCATCTTTTGAAACACTGCTGGAATGATTGGTTAATGATGATTTTTATATGATTTTCTGGTTGTTATTTTTGAGTTGAAATTTTCTTTGTTGTCCTAATATTAATTTGTTTCTTTTGACAGAGATAACTTCTTCTACCAGTGTTTCGCCATTGTTGGCAGCCAAATCACATCTTTCTAGTGTCTTATAAGCTGCCTACACCAATGTTTTGCAAACATCAGTTTTTTCGTCGCAATTTTTCAAATGGACGACATTTTTATTCTTTGCATCTTTTCATACTTATTTTTGTTTTGTTTTCACGACTGTAAGCGTGAAAACATTCGTCTTTCGAATTCACATTGAAGTCATTATTTGAATTGTCATTATTTCTTTTTGACGATATGCCTATTGCGCTTACCTTTTATGAAGCTGGCAAAATTGTTGAACTATACTCATTGGAAATTTTGGATTGATTATGTGACATTGGTTTCATTAAGTTTGTAATGCATTGACATCTGGACTTGCATTTTATTTGACCTACTTGATCATTGATTCCCAGAAAATGCATTGGGTATTATGTTTAAATCTTTCATACATATCTTTTTAATATAATCCCTATGTTAATGTTTTCATAACTATTGGTTGGTTGATTATATGAATACACATTGGCGCATGGTTAATATTTGATTTTGGTTTCAATTGGAATGATTTATGGTTTAAAAACTTTGGCACAATGATTGATTGCACGTTGGTGTATACACCTACCATATATTTTATTGGTCGGCCAATTGATATGATTGTTGAACTATAGAAAAGTGGGTTGAACTACTATGTAAATAGGTGGTTGTACTTTGGCAATTACTATTTTGCATGGTAGAAGATAAGCTCCACCACCTTCGCACGATGGAATTTATGCCTATCCCTTTTGCCCATTCATTTCTGTTAGCTCGGGTAGCTCTCCTCCCGTGTGTGTTGTGATCTAAACCCTCGGCTTACCATGTGCTCGGCTCCATGGCACCAGTCGTGCGAATCGAGCCAAACGGAAACCAGGTCCTGTTAATGTTTGACAATGCTCGGAAGGACTTGGAAGAGAACTCTTGGCTCACCTTTATACAACGATTCGAGGGTTTTAACCTCTGTGTATCACGACAATTTTCCATGACTTTCGATGGCTGTAGAGCCAAGGTGGGTGACATACAGTTGGAGATCGATGAGAAGTTTATCAGCTCTGCTATAGGGTTACCTGCCTGGGGACAGTGTTGGTTTAAGAATTGTAAGGTCAAGGAAGTGCCATGGACACTGTTGTTCCTCTTGGGCAAAGTCACTTCTTGTGACATAGGTATGCCCATCTCTGCACTCAAACCATGATGGCACGACCTATTAATGATAGTCAAGCAGTTCGTGACTTGTGAAGGTCGATACGGGCTCGTGTTTCTCTACCACCTGCGTTTGCTGATGATTTTTATAGGGTATCCTTCAAACATGCCTTTCTACTTTCAACACAGCTTATATAAGATGTCAAAAAGATTTAAAAGGAAGAAGGCTGACAATAGCCTGTTCCATCATGGGCTTATTAAGCTTATCATTGTTTATCATTTGAGTTTTCATGGTGATAGATGGAGAGCTTTCATCGCTCGTAATGGTTTTGAGGATTTAGACCCTGTCCCGGTTGATAAGCCTGTGGTAATTGAAACCAAGGCCGAGCCACTTGTACCCTTACATGTCCTACTGCCTAAACCCTCGGCCGACCCTAAGGTTGACTTACCAGACATTGGAACCGACAAGTCCGAGCCTACAAAGAAACCTATGAGCAAAAAGCCCAAGCAAAACCCTACTGCTAATGCCAAAGGAAAAAGGAATGCCCGTCTCATTTCGAGAATGGCTAGAAACAAGCCTAAACCCTCTGCTGAGCGAGACCCTATTGTCCTTCGTGAGGATTTTGATTCTGATGTAGAACATTTTTTAGCCAACGAGTATCGTTATTCACAGGTTTTATTCCCTGAACCACCTTACGATTTCGTAACAAATCTTCCCCCCTACCTAAGAAATGACCCTAGCTACCCTGGTATTAAATTGCCTAACGAAACCCTAAGTCACATGTCCAAACCCTCGCCTGCTCTTTCAAACCCCACACAGTCTTCCTGTGACTAATGCGATTTATGGTTGGAACGTTATTACATTGATGTTCCCATACTCCAATCGAAAATCCAATCACTGGAAAGTCGAATTGAGGTATTGACCAGCCAATGAGACCAACTCCAAGCAGTTGATAAGAAACAAAAGACAACAGGCTCGATCCTTTTCAAAAACGTTGAATCAGCCACGGCAGTTATCAACTCCAAATTGGCATGATCAAGCCATCTCGTCGCCATACAGGTATGGATTTTAATATCATTTTAGCTATGTGAGTGAATAGATTGATATAATGATTTGAATTCTGTTTTTGAATAGCTCTGTTTCCATTTTGAAATGGCTCTGTTATAATGTACATTGTTTCGTTTGCTAAAAATAAAAAGAAATTTTGATTTGGTATATGATTTGATTATTCCCAATATAACCATCGATAGATTTTGATTGGATTGGAATGGTTTTCGTTTGGATTTGATTGATTGGTTTGCCTGATTGAGTTAACGAAATTGTTGGTTTTCGTTCAATTCAATTTGTTTGGTATCCACTCCCAATAGGAAGTTTTTCACGCTCAATTTGGAATGCGATTCATTTGGATTTGATTTCGTTATGATCTGTATGCTCTGATTGGTGAATGATTTCGGGAGTATAGTTGTTACGATATGTTGTGTCATATGATTTTCCAAATCGTGAATACCACTCTGTTAAATTTAATTTAAAAAAAGAAGAAGAAGAGAATTACTCTGTTTCGTATGCAAACAATGCTCTCATTTAATTTTTTGCAAGTAATATCCATGCCCGAATCATGGGACAGTTTCGATTCACGATGATTATGTTAGAATCCTCGCTGTTTGATTCGCTTAAATCAAATTCAGTTGATTCGATCACTTTCATGAGTTAGATTCACATCGTGAAAACTGCCCTATTTGTTTTTAATTTGCAAACGAATTGGTCAATATTTGTCGGCTCTATCAAATTCGGTCATAATGCGTTTCAAACAAATAATTTTGATCAAAGGAAATCGATCTTGTCTACCCAATTTACTAAAAACAAACGATCATATAATTCTTGTGAACCCTGTTACCAACTGAATGATTTCATTTCGATTTCATTTATGGATAGTTAAGTGCCAGTGTGGATTTAATTTGCTTATGGTATAAATCGGTTGCTATGTCATTACAGCTATAACGATTGGAAAATGATTTTGTTTGAATTCAGTCATATCTCCTGCTTAACCATTACTTACAATTTGTTTGATTATATCGTTTTCAATTGAAAATCAAACAATTTTACAGCTGTTGGATTCGATTTGTTGTGAAACGATTACATTGTTGTTCTGTATGATTTTGTTGACCCGACTTTATGGTAACAAAAGAAATAGAGTATGCCTATCTCTGTTGTCATTCAATTGATTTGGATCCTATTTGATTTCGAATGGTATAACAAACTCAATATTAAATGATTCGTTTTCAAATTTTTATTGGATGTCAATTAAATTGAAGTCTTTAAAAGATTTTAATTGATTTTAAATGTTGATTCTGTACTTTATTTAGACTAGCTACAGAATCAGATGATTCTGTAGCTAGGTCTATAGATTTAGATTTCCATTATTTTCTTTAACAAATATCATTCTAACTTTTTCATTTCTGGTCCTTTTCAGGTGAATTCGAATTGTATGGGATTTGATGGATAGTCTAGAGGATATTGTGTTTCTAGTTTTATTGTAGTTTCCTAGTTTAGTTGAAATTGGGAGATCTTCCCAGATTTTATGTAAACAGTTTTAAAACTTCCACAAGGAGGTTTTACCTTGTGGAAAAACTTATAAATACTTATTATTTTTGTAATAAGGATCATCCTCACTTGTGGGAGAACCAGGCCATGGAATTCTAATACAAACTGAGACAGAAATTGATGTTCTTCTACAGCTTTCGCTTTTCATAATATCAATCTTTTGTTTCATGTTTATGTTTATCAATTTGAATTTGATTAGTGACTACTTTAGCTATCATTATCTTTTGCAAAGTGATATGATTTAATTAATATGATCCATGTCTGATTTCTTTCATTAATCGAAAACACAACAATTAATTATTCAGTTCATGAATGACAGATTTCTCTTCTTCATCGATTGAATTGTTTTGTATAAGTCTTTACATACAGGTTTACCTAATTGTTAAGATTTATAAATTATATGATTGTTGTGATTTTTATGTCTTGTTTGTCCTGTAAATAAACTTAAAGAGCATTACAGCTATCGTTTACGAGAAGCTTCTGGATGATTCGGAGCAGGTTTCCTCCCTCTGATCTGCTTAAATAGTCATCATACACAGGACAAATCTGGAGCGTTTCTAGGTCAGTTTGTTGTTTATTTGTTTAGTATATTTATTAGTAGTTAAGTTAGATATATGTTTAGTTAGATTTATAGTTAGAATTAGTATATTAGTGATTTAGTTTAGTTATTTTTATTTCTTGTTCATAAAATCATAAAATCAATAAAAAATATCTTTCTCTGTCTTAGGGCAGAATGCAAATGAGTTTTTCAGGTTTTATTTAAATCTGTAAATTGTAGATATTGTACATTTTGTGAATAAGTTATATTTCTGTTAGTAGTTAGATAGTAAATTAGTTAGAGTTAGTATAGTAATAGTTAGTAGATTGTATTATAGAATATTTAGATTAGTTTAGTTTGTTTTAATAATTAGTATTAGTTTAGTGTAATAGTTAGTTTTAATTAGATTAGTTTATTTTATTTATTGTTAGATTAGTTTAGTTTGTTTTATTAAGTTTTAGTTAGATTAGTTAGTTTAGATTAGTTTTCTTTTTGTTTTCTTATGACCTTAGATTGGCTAATGGATCCGCTAAACCCATCAGGGTGGTTCATTCCAAACGGCTTGGGTTATTAGACAACACCGGACTAGTTCCACTCTCTCAGTTGACGGACGATCAATTTCGCCTGTCAACAGAACCATGCCTCTGTCCTCTACATCTGATAAATCTCTCCCTCTTTGTCATCAATGGAAAATGTATCTTTCCATCTAGGGATGCTCCCCCTAAAAGACTGTCCTCTTATGGTGCTTCCTCATGTACATCTAAGACATATAAGATAAGCATTCAAAAAGCATTAAAAAATTATTCATTTTTGGAGTAGAAATAACTCCAAGTCTTTGGCGAAGATATTCAAAGGCTTCCCGTGGAAGTGGTTTTGTAAATATGTCTTCCACTTGTTATTTTGTGCCCACATACTCAACTCTGATGTTCTTTTCTGCAACCTATTCTTGTAGAAAGTGATACTTGATTGGAATGTGCTTCGCCTTGGAGTGCATCACTGGGTTTTTTGAGATATTGATGGCACTTGTATTATCAAAATATATTGGAATGGGCTCATCATACTCAACCTGTATATTTGTCAAATTTTGTTTCATCCAAAGAACCTGTGTACAACATGCTGCTGCTGCAATATACTCTGCCTCGGCTATAGATAGAGATACCGATGATTGTTTTTTTCTTAGCCATGATACCAAACACTCACCTAAGTAGAACGTTGCTCCAGTGGTGCTTTGTCGGTCATCAATACAACCTGGCCAATTTGCACCTGTGTAGGCAATAAGTGATAGATCTTTTCCTTTTGGATACCATAATCCAAACTCTTATGTTCCTTTGAGATATCTAAAGATCCTCTTTACTACTAATACATGTGATTCCTTTGGTGTTGCTTGAAATCGTTCCACCTGTCCAACTGCCTGCATTACATCTGGTCTGAATGTTGTCACATACAGTAGGCTGCCAATCATTGACCTATATTGTCTCTGATCTGTAGACTTTGAATCATCATCTTTGCTCAACTTACAACTGGTTTGCATGGGAGTGATAACTGGTTTTCAATATTCCATTCCGAACCTCTTTAGCATTTCTCTGATATACTTGGTTTGAGAAATAAAAATTCCTTGGTT